>JAYEVJ010000196.1:0-293514 GCA_036346265.1 Melocanna baccifera
ATTTCGAACATTTTATATTTAAATTCAAAATCAAATGTCTACCATGTGAATGCATTCCTTACCTTCATGTTAGTGGGCGGCTATTCGAATAGTTTATTACTCTGCTTGAGTTTATAAACTTACCACAAGAGATAAATTATCTTAATAGTCAACATGCTTTCTTTGGCATGAGACCCAGATAAAATATTAGCTTTTCACCTACTCTAGTATAGTTAGATACCACGGTGAGGTTTCACATTGAAGGGTTAAATCCACCACGATCGAAGCCCCTTGGGCGCCATGTAGTCTGATAAATCCTGTCCCTCACTTTGAGTAAACCGATAAATCCACATTACCCATTTTCCATTGATGGTATCTAGACTAGACCATTATAGGTTAATTAGCTAGGTTGTACCCATTTTAACTTGTGGTTATACGGGATTGCTCGGTTTGGACAAACACAAGCGTGAGGTCCTTAAGCGACTAGGGTGAATCATTCACAATCCCAATTCGTGCTAAAACCTTTTGACCAATCAATCCATCCACCCTTGTCTAGTTTTCATTTTAAATTTCTTTTAGATTAAAATTACCATGGTAACATCCATTACCACTAGTTTAAACAAAAAATTTTAAATACAAAATATTCATCCACAACTTTTCCCATATGAGCATTTTTATATTGATCATTTAAACTAAGCATGCCATAATAATATAAATTCAACAACGGATAATACTAACTCATTTTAGGTCAAAGAATATCTTATGTTGACAAAGGGTACATAGTAAGCAATTTCCAAGGAGGATATAACAAACTTGGCATTTATCTAAATTTTCTAAAATTAAATTATCATTTATACAACATAGCCATGCAATTATTTTAAAATAATCGCATAAACATTTATAAAAATTTAGGAGCAAAATGGTCAAGAGACTTGCCTTCTTGAATTAGGTTGGAATCTTCAGAGATTGCTTTTGAAAATCTTAGAAATTTGGTATCTACACGAGCGAGAAGAACTAAATAAATAAAATAAAATAAAAACTCAAAAATTAATAATAAATATACCAAATGAAAGTTTGGAATTTTAGATGAATTTAGAAATTTGAATAGGTCAATTTGGAGCTAGGGCGGAGGAGAAGCGGACTCTCGGAAAACAAACCTAAAAGAAAATTCAGGAAAAAGAAAAAGTGCCTTGTCTTGAACACGTGCATGAAATATCCGGTCCACAGTGAACAACGCGTCTGAAAGCGGTGCCGAGGAAGGGGCTCTTGTGTTGGCGGTGGCGTGGCGCGCGCATGTCTGAGCCGCGTGGTAGAGTGGCGTGGCGGTGACGTGGCGTGCCACGTGGCACGGGGGCGAGTTTTGGGCGGCGTGGCATACTGCGGTAATGCGTGTACCTGGTGCTACCATGGCTAGAGCTGGTGGTGACTTCGGCGCCCGGCGTGGCGAATCAGGCGGGCGGGGTGCGGCCAGCGGCGGATCGAGCGCCGGCTGGTCCCAGCGCAACCAGCGAAGTCTGGCGGCGCATGGCGGGGCGAGGCAAGCGCGGATCGGACGGTGGAATTGGGGCCGCGTGGGTGCATCAAGCCGTCGAGGATGAGCGATTGGTGGGTGGTGCGGGCGCGGGAATCGTCCGATCGCCTCTGGCGTGGCGACGCGGCGTCTGCGGCGTGCATTGAGCGTCGCGCGAGGCGCGGATCAGCAGCGTAGCGGCCGTGGAAGCGAGCGGGCGCGGGGCCGAGTCGGGCGGCCGCGCAGCGCGCGGAGAACTCACCGGCGGCAAAACATTCGGCAGCGCCAAAAACATGACGACAGCGCCGCAGCGAGGAGATGGAGAAAGAGAGGAGAATGCGAAGGGCGAGAATGAACTCGGGAAGGCATTTTTATGTGCGCGAGAAGTAACGGATGCGCGAGCTCGCCGAATAAAAGCGGCGGTTTCCGACGCTCCAAGCGGCGAGCGAGACTTTAATCAGAAGCGAACTGTCGCAGTGAATCGCCACGGCGAGCAAGGTGCTCGTGGCGTTAATAGCGGAAAAAACGGCGGAAGAAGCGGAACGGCAGCTCGGGCGGTGCAATCGCATGGCGGCATGAGGAAGAAACGCGGGGACAACGGCACGGCAATGGGGCCCACCTGGTCGCGAGAGAGAGAGGCGAGCGGTCGGATGGGCGGCGGGTGGCAAAGAGAAAGATGATGGCCGTTGGATAAGAAAGAGGTAAGTTAGTTTGGGTGGCTGAGATTAGATCGGCGAGGCGATGGTGGTCGATGCGTGACAAGTGTCGACCATCGGGAGGAAGCGGGAGAAGGGGTAAGTGAAGATGAGCGGCGCAGTTAGATCGGTGGCGGGAAGGTTCCCGATGCGCGACACGTGTCGCAAAAGGGAGGTTTTGGAATTTAATTCTTTTAAAGATTTTAGAAAATACCAGAAGCTTTAAAATACTCAGAAAAATACAAAATAAATTTTAAAAATTCTAGAAAAATTCTGAAATTCTGGAGAGGTTTTAGACTTAAGAAAAATATTTCCAACCTATATTGGTATAAATTTTTAGTTTTAAGCAGAAACTTTAACTCTGGAAAATCCAAATAATTTGAATTAATAAACTTAAAATTATTCTTTCCAAATAAAAGCAAAATTTGGGATGTTACAATAAGTAAGGCTAAGCATTCTAGTCGATACAACTCACGTGACATTTAGCATAACATCACTATGCAATTTCCCAACCTAAGGTGACAATGGCATCATAATATTGAAATTATCAAGGAGGAATTTAATCAAATGAGATAATAACTACCAAGTGCAAAGGTTGTATTAAAAATGCGATGCAGAATAATTTAAAACAAAGTAGATAAATAATATATTAAAATCTGGGTTCAACATGATCAAAGGTTACGATTTGCCTTGGTTATGCTCAACGAGATACTCGAGGTCTTCTCCTTAAGCTTCTGCTTGAATGAGTCGCATAAGGCTTGAGACCTAGCACATCACTAAAATCATGGGTTTCAAATGCAAACATGTGAATTGTGCTAAAATTGCTTAACTACCATAAGAACCAAATACTTGTACAAATGATTCATTCTTGAACTTGTAGCACTCTAAAATACCTCAATTCTAGATTCTAGGTTCCACTTAGATTATTGACATGGCTTGCATCATCTTTGAATACCTTTAGCTAGACTATAATCTTGAATGGCTTGACATGATAACAAATTCATCTAATCTTCAGATTGTTACTTATATGGCTTGGCTTGATTATGCATATCTTGTTGTGATCTTGATAGCATTCATATGAGTTATGGCTTGGTGTAATACTTGATGGTCATTTTGGATAATCTTCATGGCTCCCATTCCTTAGCATTGAATAAATTTCTGCCACACCATGCTATATTCTCTCTTTTCCATCTTGATGATTCTATTGCCAAAAGGGGGAGAATATTGGAGAAAAAGCCACTTTTTTGGAGCTTTGGGAGCTTTCTTTTGCTCCATGTGTTGGGAGCTTTGGGAGCTTTCTTTTGCTCCTTGTGTCAACATGGTCATTAGCATCTTTTTCTTTCTCTTGGACCATGTATGACTCTTCAAACAAATTCAATCTTATGCTTTTTCTGTGTTTGTCAATATACTCATCAAGGGGGAGATTGAGAGAGACTGTGGAGGTATCCCCATGTTTGTGATGAGTAATTGACAGCTGGTTTAGTGAGTCTGAGTTTATTTTGGGTATTCTAGAGTTGAGTACCTTTACTTGAGAGCTAATGTTGAATATACTGCTTCGTGTAGTGCTATGTGATGGTTTGCTTGTCTATGTGACTACGTGACTTCGAGCTAGGTCATGGTGAGGCAAGGAGAACCGGACTAGGCAGTGAAGTGTTGAGGTCCGCGACGGTCGAGACGCCGAGGATGATCAAGGTCACGAGGCAATTGCAGCCGAGACGAGGAACCGAGCTACCGTGACGAACACGACGCGATGACGAGCGGACCGACTAGGCTTAGTGGAGGAGTCGAGGTCCGACGATCAAGATATCGAATCGCGGAAGCTTCGGGAAAGTGCTTAAGGGCAATTTGGTAATTGACTCAAGCAAATGAAGGAATGTGTGTTTTCCTCCAAAAATTCTGGTTGTTGACTTTTGCCTTGTTTAGATGAAAGGCATGGAGGAGAGGGATGACACTTCTTGATTTGCTAATTGAGGATGTGAGCTTCTCCATTTGTGCAGAGATGAGAGGCAAGTAGTTGTGCTCTCTTTTGTCTCCGTATGCGTGTGTGTGCGAGTGTTGAGTGAGCTCTAGTGGTGTTCTCCTTGTGAGTATGCTCTAAGGCTCTGTGTGTTCCTGCGTAAGGGCGTTGCTTGTGAGTGTTTCTCTCAAAGGACAAGCATGTAGTGAAATGGTTGTGTAATCATTCCTCCTGTAAGCATTCTTGGTTATGAAGCAATTTGAGGAGTCCTGAGTTTACCCTTTTACTTCCTACTGCTTCTCTGGCTGCCTCTTCCAGCTTGCTTTTGGGTTGTGATGATTTCTTGAGAATGTAGCTTCTAATCCTTACTCGTGATGGGAACAAGTCTCAAAACCATTTGGACAGCCTTTCCCAAGAGCAAAAGAACTCAAATGCTGATTTATCATTTGCTTAATTTCTAGGTTTTGGAGTCAGGAATCTTCATTCCTTGATTTTCTAGAATCAAATCTCTTTTAAAAGTGCTTTCTCCCAAGATCATCTCCCGCTATTTACAAAGTGTTTGAGCAAAAGAATCAAGAAGATGGGCAAATTGAAAATCACCACATTCTAAATGTAAGTTTCAGATTTTTGCCCAATTCTTGATTTCTTGCTCTCTTGTTGAATTCTATTGCTTTATGAGTTCTTGATGTTTTTGAGCCTAAGGTCCGATCCTTTGACCAAATTAACAATCTTTCATTAGTCAATCACTCGATTTTCACCGCAAGATTTTCAGCTTGGCAATTTCGTGAAGTCCTGCTTTGGTTCTCAGATTTTCTGTCACGCCGCTTGGATTGCTTAGGTTCTCCGCTTCGTTGTTTGTTGTTGATACACGGCGGGAGGTTCGCCAGAGTGAGTTCTTGTGAGTTGCTCGCTTGTGTATTTTCTTCAAGATTTCATATGTCAGATCCTTTCACCAACTTCTCATGCCTTTTTAGTTCTGTTAGTCATGTGCCTCCTTTTCTCGTCTACCGCTTATTTGCAGCAGTAAACTGTCTCGCCAACCGTTATTCATATACTATTTCTTGTCTCTGGGAGTTCAGTCTACAAAGTCTTTTCTACAATCGCATTGCTCGGTTGAATTGTTCTGCAAAGAAAATCACCTACTCTCGGGATTTCAGCAAGGCTACTACAACAAAGTTTTTTTGTCTTTTCAGCCTCACTCATTCTCTCGATTGGTTTTTGTCCTGCTTAGAGGGGTGGAAGAGTGCACTTTTATTTTCTTCCGTCCGCATGGGGGCTGAATTGCTGCAGATAATTAGTAAGCTTTTAGAGGAGCAAACAGGGTCGGAGTTGAGGCAAAATTTCTTGCTTCACAGAGAGGAAGCAAATAGATTTGGGTGAAGTGCAGAAGACTAAATCTTTTGTTTGGTTTCGATATGATTGGCATGCAATAATGCCATGTTTGTTGCGTGTATGTGTGTTTGCTAGTAGATGTGGATGCTCTGTAGTCTGTGTATGTTCCTGAGGAGTGCGCTTCTTACCTTTTGCTAGTGTTATTTGATATGCAATTTCTTCAAGGTTTATGTTGAAATTTCCAAGAATCTCAAATGTGTTCTTCATAGAAGTATTCATTGGTCTTGTGTTAGCCGCTTCTGTAAGTTTCCTTGGTAAATCGGTAAAATTGTCTTCGACTACTTTTAAGCAAATTTCTTGCTTCATAGCTTCTATAACTATTGGAGAAGAAATTGGTATGAATACTTAGGGCAATTTTTGAAGGCACCATTCACCCCCCCTCTATTGTCATTTCCGATCCTACATAGACACGTGGCGGCATCATGGCCTTGGATCCTGATCTGGTTCAACGGCGATGATTGGGCAGCTGGGCCACAGGATCTTCGATGGGCCACACGCGGCGAGGGCGTGGATCAAACGGCTACGAGCGGAGCGGGAGGTGGCGGCATGCGGATGCGTGAGCGCTAAGGCAAGCGGGGGTGTGAGCCGCGGGATGCCTACCACGTGCGCAAGGGCAAGGATCAGGCGGCGGGGAGCGAGTGCAGGCGACGACGCGCGGACGAGAGACGCGGGGCCGACGCATGTCAGGGGAGGATGGGCCGGGGAATTCGGCCCAAGAGGCTTTTAGGGTTTTTCCTAATTTTCCTCTTTTCCAAAATTCGAATAAAATCAAAATAGCTCCAGAAAATAGCACATAAATCCCAAAAATTCACCAACAATTCTAAAAAAATCCTTGAGACACAAGGAATACAAATAAAATACTTTTAACTTATGTTAAAGTTTATTTCAGTCATATTAAATCCTTTTTAATTTCTAAAATTTCAAATTAAGCTTTATTAATTCCAGAAAATTCCAAAAAATTATTTTTAAATTCAAGACTTTAAATTCCACTGAAAATCAGGATGTTATAGGCGGCTTGATGAATGGCGGCAGACGATGGCTAGACGTCGACAGCTCTCCGGCGAGAGGTCCACGGCGACGGCCAAAGACAAAGACGGCGACTCCGGCGACTCGATCTCAACAGCGAGGCATAGACGTCGAGGGCAGTAGTGTGAGTGGCATTGGGACAAGAGAACCGAGGCTGTGGTGTGGCCTTTATATGCGCGGACGCCGAGGACTCTGGCTCAAAGACGACGGAGAGTCCGGGACGGGCACGGATGTCGACACACGACGAACACGAACGACGGCAATGGTGTTTGCAATGAAGATAGAGGTGAATAGTGCATGAGCTCATCGATGATTGACATGTGGCTTGGTGAAAGATCAGACGGTTGGGGTAGATTGCACAAATAAACAGTACCTGATAGCTTGGATGGTTGACACGTGTCCAAAGGAAAATCGGACAGTCAATTGGATGCTTGGGTCGGATGGCTAACATGTGGCAAGGAACGATCTAACAGCTGAGGTTTATTGGGCCAAAGGATTTTGATTTTTTTAGGGTTTTTCAAATTCAAAAATTCAAATAAAAACCATTTGAGCTCTAGAAAATAGCAAATAAATCTAGAAAAACCTAGAAAATTCAAAAAAAAATTCTTGAGACACAAGGAACCCAAATAAAATGCTTCCAGCAAAATTTTAATATTTACTTTAGTCATATAAATCCTTTTAATTGATAAAAATTCATGTTAAGCTTGAATTAAATCCAGAAAAATCCAAATGGTGAATTTTATTTTAAAAGCTTCAAATAAAATTTGGAAAATAGGATGTTACATTAGTAGTAGCAGTTGGCTATGTCGGTGGCTGGTGGACGCTCTGACCGATATCATGAGGGCCATGAGTGATTTGGGGAGTGATTAAGTGAATGACTAATTAGTGATTGATTGGTGTAAGTAATAATTAGTATAGTTTAATTAGTGTAGGATAATTAATGTAGGTAATTGCTAAAGCTCTGTAGAATGCTGGCCCGCCACTTTTGGCACATCAGATTGGAAGTTGGCATCCAAGTAGGATGCTGCCAGGTATGGTATAGTGTGTCCTTTGGGACTAAAACAGGGGATGTTTGTGCTGGATTTGCGCATAGGAACGATGCCATTCGTATATGTGCATGTATTGCTATGATGTGTTGAGGTGGGTTGATGCTTGTTTAGGTAAAGGTTCAGGTTTGACGCCATCCACGCATTGTCCACATGGTTAAACAGGCAAGTATATGGTAAAATGGTAAATTCAGGTAGTGATTGCCATTAGTTGGATTTTGATACACTACCTACCATGCTATCATGAATTGATTATTTCTATTTACATATTGATATGTTTATGAATGATAGGTAATGGTACATGAGATAGACTATAGGTGCTAATGTGTTACCGAATAATGATTATTGGAATATGACGTGTTGGCATGCTTAAATGGAAAAGTTGCATTGTATGCATTCATATCATGGAAGTAGATGGCCTTTGTGGCATCTATGGTCTACTTTGTGTGGACATTTCACGGGAGTGGAGAAAGACCTACTTTGGTAAGCACCTCATAAGAGTGGGGGAAGATCTACTTCAGTAGACACTCCAAGAGAGTGGAGACTAACGTCGACGTATGAAAAGGGCTGGGCTATTAAGGTCTCCGTATGAAAAAGGGCAGGCTTGGGTGAGCTTCTATGGATGCTCACTCCGCTATACCAGTATAAGCTAAAGAGATGACAAGAGATGTGCATGTGCATGTATTTGCATTGTTTCAAAGAAGAGGTTCAAATGCATAAGAAGTGATTGATGAAAATGAAAGGAGTTAATTGATGATGAGTGGTTAAAGAGGCTGATGATGGATAATGAATGACACATGTAGTTGTTGTTTACTGTTTTGCTATTTACTTATTGAGTCATGGACTCACGCTTATTTTATTGACCTTTTTCAGGTGATCCTGATTGACAGCATGCACGGGACGAGAGTAGACTTTTTGCACCACACTTATTAAATAGCGGCTTATTAGCCATCCAGCATTTGTGTTTACACCCTTTTTAAGTTGCTTCAGTTAAACCTTGGTTCGAGTTTTCTTTGGGAATGTTGCATGTATGTTGGGACCTTGTCGGTCCCCTTTTGCTTAAAGTAGAGAACAGGGTTCTTCTGTCAATGCTATTTCCATATGCCTGTCTTATATGGTTTGCCATTTTGTTATAGTATGTTCTTGAGCTTATGGTCTCAAGCATACATGGGCGCAGAGCCCTACGTCTTATCATGATGTGGTTATTGTGGTTATAGAAATAGTTCTTTAATGCATTTTATTCTATATATGTTTATCATTCTCTATCTATAGTGATATAAATAGAAGAGGTGCTGCCAAACTTTTTTATAGTAGCGAAAATTTTGAAATGGTAAACGTGTAGTGGTTGCATTAAGCCCAGAGGTTGGCCGGTGTTACACAATGGAGGCACAGTCAGGGGAGCAGGTGTGATGTGTAGAATATTTGCGGAAAAAAGTACAGTGGAGCAAGTTGTGAGGGGAGTGAACTGGGGTGACACGTGCCATAATTTTGTTCGCATCAGATGTTGGAGGGCTAGCATTACCGTTTCAATGAACATATTTTGCAACCGATAAGAGGTGGCTTTTCTTCCAATTACTATAATCCAGCAGTGCAAAAAGGAAACATAAATTTTATAGAAAATGAATTCTAAAAAATATAGAAAGTAAACTCCAACTGTTAATTGGAATGGAATACTGTTATTATCCACCTAATTACTGGGCTTAATGAAAGGATTATATTTTTATTGTCCTAAAAGTTAATCGCTTCAAGATGAATGTTTGAGAAGATACCAGCTTGAAATAGCGCGTACCTCAAATGAACGAACACATACATAATATTAAAGAATCATTCTTCTACTTTGAATGATGCACAAAGTAACCAAATGTCATTTTATCAAATATCACAAAGAAAAACCCTAACAAAGAAGAAACCGTTGTTCAACAGTAACAACAATTTGCGCTGCAATCCGCGAAGCCGCAGAACTTGTTTTCATCAAACGATGCATTCGGAGCAGCGTTAATGCTTTTGCCAAAAGGGCATCCCCAGCGACAATGTGCCGGTGTCATCACTACGGGGAAGCGTCTCATCGAGGTAGACTCCGAACAGACGCACGCGCTTAGCTGCCGGCCTGTGGAGAAGCGGCATCGATTCGAGAATCGTGGGCATGCCTAGCGTGACCACGGGGTCCGGATGCACCCTAACAAGCCGCGGACGCCGTGGAGGCACGCGTGCAAGCATCCCCTCGAGGCCCAAGGACAGGACCTGCCTTGCCGGCGCGGCCGCGCTGCTGGTGCCGGGGACGTCGGGTCGTCCCTGATGGACCTTGTGGCCATTGTAGAGCGCGGCAGCGCCCGGCCACGCAAAGAAACCGCGGCGCGACATGGTGGCTGGCACGGTGCGTGGGATGCGGGCATTGACGCAGCGCTTGCAGTTGATGAAGAGGCGGCCACGCGCGGCTTCGCTGGCGCCACGAAAGAAGGAGACGGTGTCCCCGGCGTCAAGGCCCTTCTCCCTGACGAAGAGTCCCCAGCCCTTGGTCAGGTAGTGGATCCGCGTGCCGCTCCAGTAGGAGTACCGGAAGCACCACAGCCTCCCGACCACCATGCTGTCCTCAAAGATGAGGACATTGAAACCATGCTGGTCCTTCGCCACCGTCTCCAGCTTCCCAACATGGTCTGCCGGAATCACGAATCGGTCGACCACCTTGCCCACATCGCTTGGCATGAGCACCTTGTCAAATAGGCGCTCCATCTCAACGACCTCTATGTCGTCGGCGCCGAGGCCATCACTACCATCCTCAGATGCTTCAGCGCCATCGCCAGAAGCGGATGCGGATCCTAACTCCAACGGTGGCACAGAAGTCGCCCGAAGCGTGCTGGGTGCTGGCGAAGAGGTCGTTTTGGCCGTCATGGAGGCCTCCTCCTGCTTCACTTCAGAAAACCTAGTTGTAGTATTCTGGATAGCTCTATGGCGTTGGAAGAGGAGGGATGATTAGATGAACGGGGAGAGTAGTACGTACAAGGGAATATATAGGCGAGCCACACCCACGAGCCTATCTTTTCTGTGTTCATGGAAAGAAGTGGACAACATGCTTTCCCACTGCTATGATGAACTGTAGATCAACAGGATTCCGAGAGTGCTGCCTTTCTGTGTTTGTATCGTATTGTAGTGGTATGTTTTTAATATTTTCCTTTATATATTTTGGCAGTCCTAGCTATTGGTGTATTTTCCTTTCCTCGGACTAACTGTGGCCAGTAAAGATGTCAGCTATGGCATGCCAGCTGCGACGCCACACGTTATAGGTGGGAAGCCAATACCTGCGGTAATGAGATGGCATTGGTTGTGGTGGTGGATATGTGGTGATGACATTGCATTCGAATGGGTTGGTGCACATTGCCCCGTAATGAAACTGGGTACTCTAAATAGTTTCTCCTAATCAATTGCATGTCTAAATAGGGCCTTGTGGGTGCCGAGGAACGTCCAAAATAACTTGAAATTTTATATATAGTAACAAAAAGTGTAACATCCCAAATAAAAAATAAGTAAAATTTAAAACTTTTTATATGCATCTTGTTTCCTCGGCTTATTGGAGTTTCATTGGAAAATAATTTGCAAAAATAAATTTTTGAAAAAGAATTTGAATTCAAAATTGAATATAAAAAGATGATTCATAAATATGTTCATGGCACTGGAAATGAAAATTTGAACAATTTTTAACATGTTCCGAAATTTACTCAAATCAAAATAATGCATGTTACATAAAACAGAAAATTTTCAAGGAAAAATAAAGGCAGATAAAATTCTAAAAAAATAATAAAACAAACTACACTATGTCAAGAGCCTCCATAAATATTTCCATAATTGTTTGAGCTCATCTGATATACCTAAAAATTTCTCAAACCTCTCAGCCGAGCCGAATACGTTTTCCTTCAATTGACCGTTCCGCTTTCCATTTGCAAAAGTGTAATCCTCAAAATCTACCCCCTCTCTGTCTTCTAAAGTCCCGATGCTAATGAGTGGGACTGGACCCACCTGTCAGGTCTTATTCTTTCCCTCGCTGACGCAATGGACCTGTGCGCCAGTTCCTTCTTCCACCTCATGCGCCCACGTAGCTCTGACATGGCCGCGCCATGCTGCCGGTTTTTGACATGCACCCACAACTCATCCTCGCATCGCCAACTATCACCTAGCCATCGCCGCCGCGACCGAGTCTCCCCATCCTTGTCTCTTCTACACGTCGCGAACCGGCAAATGAACCGAGCCGTGCTAACTCCACCTTGCTCGCGAGAACTCATGAAGTAATCTCGCCATCTCATCCCTATACAGCATATTTGACAGTGTCATCATTTTTTCGTCTTGCTCTCATCTCATTTCCATGAGAAAGTGAGCTTTTCCTCCTTGCCTTGCATGAACAAGCCATCTCCTCAAGATCGGTGAGCATGCTCCTTCAAGCTCACGTGACTTGAGCTCAGAGTGGACCTCTGATCTCTAATTGTGTCACTTTATGTCCCACATCCCCTATAGCATTTCCCTCATTTCATTTTTTGATTCGTGTAGAAGCTCATCGGGATTGAGCCATCGTCTTCATCTCCGACCAAGACTACCCCCGCTAGCCATTCTTCTTCGCTAGTGAGACTTAACCTAATCTCTCTCTCTCTCTCTTAGAGCACCCTTGACCTTATCTTGACCTCATGCACCCCTCATTTGCAGCTATCCCTCGCCGTGGAGATCCCTCACCATTAATGTCATTGCTGTTGTCGCTACTCCTTGCCATCTGGCCACTCCAGCACTCCATCGACGTCGCCAACCACCTCAGTAGACTTCTGGTAGCCACAAGATGCTTGTGTGCTCATTCAATTTGGGAAAACCCATAGTAGCATGGTATTTGCCATAGCTCCGCCTAACACCGCCTGCAAGAGTCACCCGCTCGACACTCCAATGACCATTTGGTCCCAATACCACCGCCTTTGGCTTCGCCAAGATCTATACAATCCATTTTGCCCAAGTCAATGCCAAGTTGCAGCTCCCCTCGCCACCGGCGAGCTTGCCAAAGCTTAGCTCTGCTAGGCTCTACTTCCCCTCTTACTGATAGTGGGCCCTACCTATCAAAATGATTAGCCTAGCACTAATGACACATTTAAAACTAATGCATGTATGACATGTGGGGCCAAGACAATTAGTTAGTTGGAATTATGTTTAAAACTAGATTTAAAACATGTCATAATGACATGTAGGACCCACGTGTAAGAAACTAGATTGGTTCTAATGACAGATTTGAAACTCATGAGTCTATGACAAGTGGGCTAAACTAAAATTGATTCAGGAATTTTAATTACACCGAAAACAAAAATATGAGTCACTGACACATGGGATCCACATGGTAAATAAATAAGTAAAGCATGATTTAAGCCATGTGAGGCTGACATGCATGGCCCACATGTTCAGAATTTTTGAAAAATTAATAAAATAGAAAAGCCACTTTTAATTATATATGAAAGTTCGCTTTCTCTGTCAGGAAGAGTATTTTTCGTATAATGTTTGGGAAAGATCGCTTTATCTATTGGAAAGTGTATTTCTGAGAAATACACCTTTGGTGTCATCACTTTTAACAAATTTTAGAATTTATAAACTAAATAAAATTCAAATGGTTATAACTTTTGCAAATGAACTCCAAATTAAGTACTTTTGTCTCTAAAATTTTCTAAAATCATGCTCTATCCAACTATACAAAATATTTTAGTTTTGTCTCTATTTAAATTTGCTTGGCTCTTATTTGTATACATTTAGATTTTATCGATAGATACCGTCACACTGGACAACTTCGAGAATGCTTCTGAACCATTCTCTGAGTAACAAGAGCAAGGCAAGCACCCTCTTTGATCATGATAACCCAAAATTTTAATTATTGTATATTGCTTGCAAAACCAATTATGCATGTGCGTATGTTTTTATTAAAATTTGCTATATTATGGGTAAACCAATTATGCATGTGCGTATGTTTTTATTAAAATTTGCTATATTATGGGTAAAGGTAGTTATATTATGGGTAAAGGTAGTTATATTAAAATATCCTTACTATTTTAGCCTTTAGGACAAGGTTTAGATGGTAGCTAATGTAAAAAATTTGGGTATATTACATTGAGTACATGGTCTAGATGCTTAGCCACACACTAGTTTTGACTAAGTTTGAAATTTCGAAAAAACTTATGCGTGGAGAAGGGAATTTTTGAAATGTTGGACTAGAGGAGGAACCTCTGGTAGTTTGGTATAAAATAAAAAAAACTAAAATTAGATGCAGATGAGTTATATTATGAACTGTCAAATTTAAAAAGGAATATCGCATGTAGATGGGTGGAGAATCTCGACTAGAGCAATTAAGGACCGAGTGCTATTGCCGTACATCTAAGTCAGACCATACAACCATATGTACTATATGGGCTCTGGCTTTAGCTGATTAAGTTATCTTTGTATTTTGGTAGAGCGAAGTAGTGAGAGCACACTAGGAAGATTTACTCATAGGGGCTCCCTTTACCAAGGTGTTAGGACCAAAGTTTGCTAATATCGGGGAAGGACAAACCTAAGTGAAGGTTTTCGATTCATCAAGCTAATGCAAGGTTAGGATTAGATGATGTAAAGACTATATGATAATCAATTTTGTCACACACCCAAGGAAGTGTAAAGTTGCTGACAGTATATTTGATTATCTCATATGGGTAAAGTTTTATAATCTCTTAAGAGTGTTGAAAATATTTAAATAGCCATACTTGTAGTCATTCGCATGCTTCGATGCAGCCATAATGGGTATAGCTTTTATTTTACAAAACTGTTTCATCGTCACAATTGTCACCGCCACCTTCGTCGTGTATAGTTACTTCGCGTTGGGCTTGGGCTGGCACGGCGGGCTTTGGGCCATGCTTAGGCCTGGCCGGAGGCGAGGCGGGCTGGCATAGCAAGATGACTGGGCCGAGCCGGCACAGTACGAAATAGCTCGAAGCACGGCCCAACTCTCAACTCTAGATATACGCACATCATTTTTATATGAACAAACTAGGTAATTTTGAATACGTTCATGATCAGCTAAAAATGTTGACTTGTACATAACTGCATACCACAATGATATCTTCCTTACCACAGAGGACAACGTCTATAAACATTGTCCTTTGGATGGTGTGTCAATATCAAGGAAAATATATCGCTTTGAAAATTTTATCAAAGGGTAGCAATAGAACCAGCAGCCGGCAGTTTTTGGTTTTTATTTTGTCAGGCAAAAGTTTTGAATTTTGATTTTTTTGAATTTTTAGGCAAATTTTAGATAAATCTAAAAATTTTTTACTAGTATAAAATTTTACCGACACCCACCGATAAGGCCGATAACGCAACATTTCGACCATAAATTTTTCCAAGTAAATATATTGATGATGACTATGTAGGCAACTCGTTCGTGTGAACCTTCCGATTTTAAGATCTTTTCAGTCAGAAACTATTTGATGTAAAATGAAAAAGACAGGTCCAGGAGTGTATATGTTACCTCAAGGCCTCTTAACGGTGACGTCAATCGCCTCCCACAATGTCTGCAATGGACACTGCAGCATCTCAGTGGTGACGGATCTACGATTTTGTCACATCTTGGGCTATAAAGGGTTAGGGAGCACTCACTACTACGTAAAATCGTATCATAGACGATTCAAAAATATCATCACAAACAGTTTTCTAAACCATCTGAATTTATAAGTCAGTGACAATCGAAGGTTATCACAGACGGTTTGAAAACCGTCTGTGGAGTAAATATCACAGACGATTTGTAACTAAAAACCGTCTGTGATAGCTACCATCGCAGACGGTTTGTAAGAAAGAACCGTCTGTGACATAGGCTTTTGTTAAACCTTTTGTACTGCCCGACAAAGTTAGCAAGGGCGGATAATCATTTATGGTGCAGAACAATAAGGAGTGCAAAGTGAAGTTATCTCATTTGTATGCATTCCATATCTGTACCCTTTCATCCCATAATACTTTTAGATCTTCCACCAACGGCATTAGGTACACATCAATATCATTCCCAGGTTGCTTTGGCCCTTGGATAAGTATCGACAGCAAAATATATTTTCGCTTCATACACAACCAAGGAGGAAGGTTATAGATGCACAGAGTCACGGACCAAGTGCTATGCCGGATGCTCATGCTACTGAAAGGATTCATTCCATCTGTACTCAATCCAAACCTTATATTCCTCGGTTCTGCACCGAAATTTGCAAAACACCTATCGATGTTTCTCCACTGGGTGGAATCAGCAAGGTTTCTCAGCATTCCATCCTTCTTGCGCTCCTCCGAGTGCCATCGCAGTAGTTTTACCTCCTTTGGATTCGCAAATAACCGCTTCAAATGGGGAATTATAGAAAGATACCATGCCACCTTTGTAGGAGGTCCTTTCTTCACCTCTGTTCCTTCGCCATCATCATCTGATTGATTGTTACGTTTGTATTGGGATGCGTTGCACATCGGACAGACATGCATGTTTGCATACTCTTTACGGTAGAGGATACAGTCGTTCGGATATGCATGTATTCTTTCTACTTCCATTCCCAATGGACAGAGAACCTTCTTGGCTTTATACGTGGTTTTAGGCAACTCATTTTCCTCCGGAAGCATGTCTGCTAAAAGATCTAGCAGTGCCGTGAAACTCTTGTCGGACCAACCATTGCTTGCCTTCAATTTCAACAGTTCAAGTACAGCTGACAACTTCGTGTACTTTGACCTGCAGCACGTGAATAAAGATTTCTCCGAGTCCTCCATCAAGCCTTGGAATTTAATATACTCTTTCTCATCATAGTTCTCTTCTACATCACGAAGCATCTGATCCAGATTGTCATCGTGCAGCCTATCCGAATCCGAACCACAATCATCATTTGGCGGCATATCATTGACTTCACCGGCGATGTCGTCCAGCGGCATATCATTGACTTCACCAGCGATATCCTCCGGCGGCATATCATTGACTTCACCGGTGATGTCATCTGGTGACATATCATTGACTTCGCCATAACTGGTCCAACACGTATACCCCTTTTTGAAACCCCTCCAGATCAAGTGCGCTTCAATCTGCTCTCGATTCTTAAACATCTTTAAATTCTTGCATTCAGTATATGGACAATACATATATTCCACTCTCTTATTCAACATATCCTTCTCAGTAGCTCTTGTAAAAGTAGACACGCCATTAATGTACTCTTCACTCACACGGTTTGCGGTATACATCTAGTTTCGGTCCTATATTATGCACATATATAATAACTTAGTATTAAAATTAATTTAATTAATTATTAATACATATATACCACATGCATTGAGGCTAGCTAAATCTAAATTAGCTAGATCTTCAAAGTATATATATAACAGTCACCGAAAATTAATTAGCTAGATCAATTTTGACATTGCAACCAAAAACAAATTTCATTACTAACCATATCTAGGGTAACCAAAAACTCAATGAACCTTCAAAGCACTTCTGCCAAATAAGCCTCCTTCCACCATGCAAATAAAATGGCCTGAAAGTCTTGCCGCCTCCACCGCAAAGACCGCCAGATCTAGATCGAAATAAAGACAGATGCATATGCGGTCTGAGCGGCGCAATAAATACATACCAGGATTATCACAGACGGTTTTTACTGAAAAACCGTCTGTGATAGTGGACTATCACAGACGGGTTTTAGTCAAAAACCGTCTGTGATAGTCCAGATTATCACAGACGGTTATTGACTAAAACCCGCTTGTGATAATCGACTATCACTGCACGGTTTTGACTAAAAATTGTCCGTGATAGTCCACTACCATAGACGGTTCATTTGTAAGAACCGCCTGCGATAATCCTTGAGAGTACGCACGGTTTTCAAATTAAAATCGCTCGTAATAGTAGACATCACGAGACGGTTTTGTGAAACCGCTCGTAATTTGTCGCCTAGTATTAGGTTTTCAGAGCAGTGACTACTAGCTAAGTTAAAAGGAAAAATTACGCTCTAAACTTATCTGAACTTTATACTGGTAAATATCGTCCGTTTCAAACTAAAACCTAGACTGTCATGGCCTGAATACGCCACTGTCTCATGGCTGTCTGGTATAGTACCACTAACACACCTTCAGGTCAAGAAGCACCGCCGTTGCGACGTACTTCACTCCACTGTTGTGCACCATTAGCCTAGACTAATGGTTATCTGCTTACCCCAGAAAGGTTCTCACCCCACCACTATCCGGGATAATGAAGAATCTGCTACTTTCCCAAATAGCAAAACTATTGAAGCACACAAGTTTCTTATGTTGCATGGGAAAAGCCGAAAGGGACAGGCGGGCAGCAATATAGCACACGTCTTGCATATACTACCTCCATGGTAAAATATAAGTTGTTCTAGGATCCGTGTTGACAAAATAAAAGCTATTTTAGGATCTATGTTAGTCAAACATCTTTAGGTTCAACTATTAATATAAAAAAAATTACTAGAATCACAACATGAAATTGATATCATTGGATACATCATGAAATATACTTTCATAATATGTCATTATTTATTTGAAATAAAATATTTTATAGAAATTGCTGGTTAAAGTGTCACCTTGCAGACTGTGTCAATGTTTTAAATGATTTATTAACAGTAAATGTTAATATTAGCAGCAACTTATGTTATTTGTGTCTTCTAACGCATTTTGAGATTGAATTTGAAATTTTAAAGGGTTATGCAACTCTATAGACTACATCAACTTTTTTTTTGAAATTTGTTATGTTAATTTGGAGCCCAAAACGAAGTCAAATTGCATAATTACACCGTAAAGACAGATTAACCTGGTACATTCCCAGAAATATAGAATGAGGTGAAGGGTAAATTAGGCACCAGAACAGATTGATTTTTCGTGAAAGTATAACGACCAGTAGGACACCTGGATGCCGTTCTTTTCTTTGAACAGATAGGGTTGTGACATGGAGCCAATTAACTAATATAAGACAAAAATAGTCTTATACACGTGGTATTGATAAAAATAGAATTTCTGTCGGTCTAGTCATTGGATGGCAACTGCCTACAGGTGACACGTGGCCCGGCTGTTGGCAGCAGACGTCTGCCATCCGGCCATCAGACGGTAGGTGGCCTGCCACCCCACCATAATACAGAAGCTAGCCTACGGTCTGGTGGCAATACAGTAGGTAATTAAGTCGGCTAATTAGCCAGCTTAATTATCTATCTAAATATCCAGCTTAATTACCAACCTAAATACTATTTTATGTGTTATATTTGTTTAAATTTTTAAATATAGCAAATAAGCTCAAAAAATTACGAAATTCTATACACAGCTTTTTGACACAACATATTTTATTGTGTAATTTTTTGATAATTTTATTCACTCTAAATATTGCTCAAAAATTCATAGGATTGAGATATTTGTAGGAGTTGTTACATATAGCAAACGAGTTTTAAAAATTATGATTTTTTTTGTAAATCCTCTCGACATAGTTGACCTAATTGTTGAATTTTTTAGAAATTTTATGTGCTTCAAATTTACCATGTTAATTTAATCATAATTAGCGATGCACCGCCGTCCCCCTTGCCCACTCCCTTGTCTCTACATTTGTTAGTGTTAACATACTGTCCCCCTCGCCTGAAGTGCTATGTGTGGACAAGGAGTCCTTAATTTGCAGAGTGAGCACACCGGGTTCCTTTTTCACTCAGCCATAAATATGAATCTCTTGTAGTTGGTCATCAGTCATCTCAGTCGCTCGCGCAGAAGCCTACAAGATCCAGGAGGAGGAGCGTCGCAACGACGAGCAAATTGAGCATATACGTTGGGAGATGAAGCCTCGTCTTGAAGTGTGCATGCATAGGGAGCGTGAGGCTCGCGAGAAGGAGCACGAGTAAAAGAAGGAAATGACGACCAAGGCCAAAGAGGCCACCGAGGAGTTCAATGCTGAGCTCGTAAGAAAGAAAAAATAGCTCTGGTCCACACAGTAGGTTAGGCTATTCCAAACTAGTCCCCTGAAGTTCAAATTTATTTTCATTCATACAAGACGCATATATATCATAGGAGTATTTTGGTTTGTTCCATCGTGTATGATGTTGTTTCTTACACATGTAACCAAAACACATAAGGCCATGTTATTTTCAAATTTATTATGAAGTCTGCTTTAATTCACAACATCAATTATTGTTATCTTTTCATATTCAATTCTTCAAAACAAAGTCCCTTTGTTACCATCTTACCATCAAATTCTAAAGTTCCAAATCCATAAATTAAGTCTGAACTAAACTGAACTATTACCTCAATTTATAATTTACAAACTAATTGCAATCACGTATACAGTCCAATTAAATGAGCATAGCATATCGCTAATTTTTTATTAAATTAACATGGCAAATTCAAAGCACATAAAATTTTCAAAAAAATTACACAATTATAGCGACTGTATTGGAAGACTGCACATAAAATTTTGTATTTTTTGAAGCTCGTTTACTATATGTAATAACTCCTAAAAATATCAAAATTGTATAATTTTTTTAGCAACATTCAGAGCTGATAAAATTATCAAAAAATTACACTATCAAGTATGCTATGTCAGGAGACTGCACATAAAGTTTCAAAATTTTTCAAGCTTATTTTCTATATTTAAAAATTCTAATAAACAGTAAAAATAAGGTAAGTAATTAAGCTGACTTAATTATCTGACATATTGCCACCAGACAGCAGGCCAGCTGCTGTATTGTGGTAAGACGGCAGACCACCTATCTTCTGGTGGCCGAGTGACAGCGCTTGACATCGATGGCTGGGCCACGTGTCACTTGCAGACTGCTGCTACCGTCCGCTGGTGGTCAGACAATAAAAATGTTATTTTTTTAATATCATATACTTTTGATTATGTTTATAAATATAAGTGCAAAGCTTGTTATATATATTAATATATATATATGCCAAAGTGGGTACTCGGTACACCCACCCAAGTATGGATTTTCGAGACGATTTTCGTATGAACTTTTCTGTACGTAGCAGTACGGTTCGTACAGGCTACCACAAGCAAGTCCCATCAATGGACGAAAAGGCCAGCTGCTTTGCCGAAAAAGTTACGAACAATTAGAATATTTCAAATATCTTGTACGTTCCGGATGTCAAATTCTTGAGCTTGGAACCAAATGTTTTACTATTTAGGCACTGATCGTTTCGGTTTTTTTCGATTTTGATTTCTAATTTCAGCTTTTTTTTCACTATTCACTACACTATCCACTAACTTAGCTACAGTAAAATTTCAGCCAGCTACAGTGAAATTTCAGCCAAAAACCAGAAGCCATCGTTAAAACGATCACCACCTTAAACTGTAGCTGGTGCCATTGCTAACGATTCCTGGTTATGTCAAGTAGAATATTTCACTAGAAGGAAATGAAGACCTAGCTGTGGGGAAATCTAGCAGCCGGGCCAATTGCTTACACAACAATTTGCCACTACTCATCTAGTCACCGTCTTCCATCCTTGCCAATTCCCATACATGGTTATCTTGTTGTCAAGATATTATGTCAAAGCTATTGAATTGTTCAACATTTCTAAAGTAACATGAATACGGTGAATGTTAAAATTTTAGTATTAATACAAAAAATATTGAGCACACTACAGCTGGATTAAATAATCACATATAAAAATTGACTAAGTTGGCCGTGTTTGTCATCAAGAATTCACATAGATCCGGAATTCATACCAATGCTTTGTGATGCCCTTACCAGCTCCTATGCATGTTTATCTCGTTATCAAGATATTAAGTCAAACTATTGAATTGTTCAACATTTTACAAGGTACATACGGTGATTGATAAAATCTAATATTAATACAAGAAAATTAAGCACACTACAGCTAGTTTAAATAATCACAAATAAAAAATGACTAAGTTGGCCATGTCAGTCATCAAGAATTCACTTAGCCCCCGTATGCCATCGTGCAAGTTAATTTCCGTATATATGCTGTGATGTCCTCCAACAAAGCAGTTGTGTATATAGTCACCAACTCTTATCTGAATAAGCACGTATACTAAGCGTGGCAGCATTAGCCTACACAAAGATTGGTTTGGTTGCGGGCTAACCGGGTTTTGGTGTATATTCAATAGTAATTGTTCATGTCTAGCTTGGCTAGCATGGTGGTGAGGTGACTTGAAAAGCTTAATGAATTATCAAAACGGTATCTAGGCAAAGGGCTATTCAGGGAATTGAATAAGCAAAGTAAGAGATGAACTTTGGATTGGACAGTGATGAGGGGACTAGACTATTATGAAATAAAGTAGGCACCTTGGTGGAGAACAGGGGTTGATCTAGACCCATGGCTGCCATGGCTTCTGTCTGGAGGCTTGCTAAGACTAAGAGGCCACTCGGTTGAGTTGAAATTTGATGGTTTATGACTGAAATTGCACTGCAGTTAGCTGAAATTCCATTGTAATTGACGGTGACTTATTTGGCATAATTAATTTAAAAAATCTAAAAATAGAAAAAAAACATGTTATCCCATCACGTGTAATGCAAATGAATGCGGGGAAAAAAGAACCGGTAAAAAAGCTCAAAAATTGTTAAAAAGTTAGAAAAAGATAAAAAAAAATGAATAGTAAAAATAAGTTAAAAACCAGCTCAAACGAAAATGAGCAGACCCTCAAAACCAATCCACCAAAATCAATGGAAAGCTAGCGAGCAGAGGGTAAATTGAACCAACAAAATGTAAACATGCCTACCATAGAAATAATTCGCACAATCGTTTCTTCCTCTATGGCCAGCATAAACCAGTACATTTTACAGATGCCTATCAATAAACCAATCCACATAATGTACTGTTGAGTCAATCGAATTACAGTTTTTATAGTAATTCTATGGTCTAACCAAAACTATGCAAGTCAAATGTTGGATCTTCTAACTTTACATGCATCAACAAATTCATATGTAACCATACATACATAGATGATTCAAATTCACAAGCACATATATGTTTCTACAAACATCACACAGGCCCATATTCCAGACAAAAGAAATGTTCAGAGAAGCTCAAAATAACGCGTTCACAGTGGAGCTCGGAAGCAAGCTAGCTAGTTTCGGCTATTCACAACGTGACTGGTCACACTTCCACCCATCTGATGTTACGACCACGGGCAGATTCAACGAATCTGGACTAGACCATCACCTAATTACCACTTCCGTTCGTAGTTTCGTAGACTTCGATTCACAGGGACGGAATTAACAGAGGTTTATTTACTGCCGCCGGAAGACGTGCTCCTCGCCGGTGTCGTGGTCGACGTGCCGGATCCACCTGCTCGCGCTCCGGGTGCCCCGGCTCTGCATGCTGGGCCCCTTGCCGACGCCGACGTGCAGGACCTCGACGCCCTTGCCGATCGGTAGGTACACGGAGCGCACGACCCTCGTCCCGGCTGCCATGGACGCCGCCAGCGTCGTCGCGCCCCTCTGCCTCCCGCCTCCGTGGCGCACCACCACCATCCCCCTCGCCCCTGGCCTGGCCGCGCCCAGCACAGCCGCCGCGTCCCGCCTCCGTGCGTCGACCACCAGGAGGTCCACGCCCTCCAGCCTCGCCATCGCGTCGTCCGCCTCTCCGACGACGACCGTCGACCGCGCCTCGGAGTAGGCCGCGTAGGGCGCCGTGGAGTCCTCGTCCGGGAACACGCAAGCGTAGCGCCCTCCCGTGCGCCGCGCGGCGGCGGCGAGGGCGAGGCTCGTGGCGGCGGGGCGGCCCGATGAGGAGGAAACCGAAACGTCCGGCGCCTCGACGACGAGCCGCGCGTTCCATCCGCCGGCCATGGCGGAGACGAGCTCGGCGACGTCGGCGGACCCCGCGAGGTCGTGGTCGGCGAGCGCCCTAACGCCGTCGATGTAGGCCTTGGACGCCGTCTCCGGGCACCACAGTAGCTTCATCTCTCTCTCTCCCCCCGAAGGAAAGAAGACTTGGCGACGAAGGGAAGTGTCGGAGGAGGGTTTGAGTGCGGAAGGTGGGAGGCACAGAGTGGGCTTGTGTATAAGCGCGCGCAGATATATGGATCCGTGGGCGTTGACAATCTGAGCGGCAGTGTTGCGTGCGCGTGCGGTGCGGTGCGGTGGATAAGGATACCTTTCAAACAGTTCGTCACTTCAAGTTTTAAAACAAAGTTATTTTTTAATATATTTTTTATAAGCTACCGGTGAAAGTTAAAAACAACTTTAAATGGAGTGGTCTTTTAACATATGTGTGTATTGCTCCTTTAACCTCTCACAATGAGATAAAAACCAAAAATCTTAATTAAAAGCCACAATACTTTTAAATAAGAGTGTCTAGCTATTACATAGATGTTTTCTTTTAAATAATCATCTAAATTTCTTATCGTTAAATCAGATATCTAATAGTCTCTTAGAGTAATTTGTGGTCGTTGAATCTCTGATATAACGGTTAAAAATTTAAATAATAGTTTTAAAGAAAATATCTAAATAATGTTTGTCAACTTTTTTTAAATAAAGTATAAATATGATGAAAGCACATCACGTTTTGGGTTTGGATCGCGGGAATAAATTTGGAAAGGGGGAAAGGCACGTCGGGCCAACGGACGGACGGGGTCGGCCGCTCGTGAGGGGGCGGCACGGGTAGCGGGCGCCATCCAAACGTGCCGACCCTAATTAAAGTCCATCTTTGTCGGTTCGTGCGTCAAGGCGATTTGGCCCTATCGTGTGCTGGATTCTCCTGGACGACGATTTCGTTTGGAGATTTTTGTTCGGGATGTGACAGGGTAGTACTACAATAAGGGTTTGTCTTTTCCTTTTATTAATTGATTATTCAAAACAAAGTGTTTATTTAGCTGAAAATTAATAGTTTATGGTTGAATTTGCACTATCGCAGTTGCTTATTTTGTATTATAACTGATGGTGACTTATTTGACATAATTAAAATTAAAAATTTAAAAATAGAAAAAACAGATTATCCCATCACGTATAATACAAATGAGTATAAAAAAGAACCAGCAAAAAACTCAAAAAGTAAAAAACAAGAAAAAGATAAAATTTAAAAATAGAGAAAAATAAGACAGAAGTTCAACGCAAAATAAGCGGGACCTAAAAAACTTTGGATTTGAGATACTGTGAGTTTGTGACTGGTTAATTGCTAGAACTGTTCTCATTTTTTGAATAAAAACATTTGGGTTTCATTTCATCAAGAAATATTCTTTCGTTTTGAATTATTATCTGTATATTGTGTGAACGAAACGCCAACTGTAGTGGTCCAAATCGATCGAGAAGTTTGCCGATATGGAATGAGCACCAAGAATCGTGGAAATTGAGGCATCATTACGAGGTAACTAATCGCGATTCGCTAATCCTGGACACGTAATAACAGTCAACGAGTCTCGATGAAGACACTGATTTTGACAGAAGGATGCGTCTTATGGATTCTAGAACGTACAATTAATTAACCGACAGACCTCGCTGGCAAGCTTATACGAGTACTCGTCTCTCTGCGGTCGATTCCTTGCTGTTCAAACAGGATCATCAACATGTGTTGCCAAATCATTAATTTGATCCAAACACACAGAGAACCAAGGGGAGTAAACAACATGGCGTTCGTGATGTTGGAACGTAGGAATTTCATAGTATTTCCGTGGAAGTTCTAAAAAACAGTTTAATTTTTGTAGGAACTAGAAAAATACATGTTCTGGCCATACAACAGTTGTGTTCCCTTCAAAAGAAACTAAATCACATTTGTGGATGATCAAGACCCAAAGTATCTTATCAAATTTATGAAAAAATAAAACAAGAGGACACAATCAAACAGAGACTTTATTGCCATAGACAGAAACAAGTTACAAGAATGATGAATTCGATCTCTTTTGGGGTACGTAGGCCACCCTATTTATGTCTAAGGGGTGGCACTTAATACCACTAAAAACGCTTTCTACCTTCACACATGTATCTTTGTTAAGTCTTAAACTGTTGCGTCCCTTAGGCAACCATTGTAAGTTGTCAGATACCCCAATAACTAGTGGTGCGAATACACACAAATCTTACGCTTTTAGTTAAATATATTATTTAACTGAAAAAATTATTAAGCCGCATTAAATATTATCAGGTGAACCTGTTCCTATGTAAAATAAATTTTGATTTACATACGAATGGATGACTACCTAATGCTAATACTTTATATATACTTAGGTATGATTCATGTGAAGACTTTGGAAGCAAAGTTTTTGTGGGAGTACCTAGAGGAAGGAGACCATCAGACTTTTATGTAGCCAGGGAACTCAAGACCAATCAGCTACATGATAACAAGTCCCATGGTGTGAACAAGATATGGCTGCGTACATTACTTTGATGAAAGCTCATATAAGACTCGATCTTGTAATTGGATAGGGGCTTAGCCCGAAACAAATAAGTTTAGGAATTAGAATTAGAAATCTTGACCGAATAAGAGATTGGTTCAATCTTACCAAAGACCGAATTAACTTGAGATCGGCCAAGTCTCCTGCACGTGTGTTAGTAGGCACTATAAATACATCGCACTCTCCTATTGTTGAGAGACACCACATTTTGATAAAAATTAGTCTACTAGAATTCTTGTTCGTGTTCTTCCTGGTTACCAAAATTTCATGGAGAATTAGGTGTATTCCTCAATCAAGATCATTCAATCTTTCCACTAGGAATTGGGTGCACAATAGATTTTCGCTTAGTGGTCGGTGAAATCGACGTCAATGTGTTTTGCAGATTAAAGAGTGTTCGTCCCTTGCACTGACATTAGAGGATCACTACGATTCATCAAGACTCTCATGAGTATTCAATCCTACGCGAGAAGATCAGACGACCCTGTATCATCTAGTCTCACGTTAATCATGTGGGAAACTGCTATGTCTTTCGACTGATTAACCTGATCAGGATTAATAGAACCATATAACTTGTTGTCTTTTGGTCATAACTAATTGTTATTAGCCTCCGACCAGTTTATCACTAAAGGGACATGGTTTTCTTTGATTTGTGGTTGTAGACATAACTGTTACGTTAAGTGGGACCTTAATATGTGTGCCTTTTTTTTTAGAAAAATATTGATCTGATTAAGAATCCTTGTAAACGTTTTATGTACTTACCTGAATTAATGTTTTCTATTTTTAGATGAAATTAGTTTTTCCTATTGTATACACAACCTGGACCGACAAGTATGATACAGTATAGAAGGAATTAAGGTAGTGCTCCAAATGGCTTAAATAATGGCTTCTAGTTTCACTGTAGGTTTTGATCGCTATTGTATCAGAGCGGTTATTAGTTTTTTCTAAATCAAAAATAAAAAATAAAAAAATATTGTTATATCTTTTAGAATAATACAAAGAAATAAAAAAAACTTAAAAATTAAAATTAAAAAACTAACGTGTTTTGAGAGACTTCTGATTTCTAAAAGTCGTTTGGATCTGAGGTTTAACCCATCAGTTTTGTATGCCTCAAACGCAACGGCAAAAGAAAAAAAAAAGCACACACAGGACTGACGTGTCGTACAGGAACGGTCGGGAGCTAAGAATGGAAGATGCCGTACTTATCTAGATGGGATGAATAGATAGGCGAGCCAACTAACACGTGAGCACTTGTTTGACTTTCAAAGTCAGCTCCTCAGATTCGGTAAACCAGTGCAATTGTTTGGACGGTAAATGGCAGGCCTCAACCGGATGTTAGCTGTGGTTTCTTGTTTCTAATTAAAATTATACTATAGATATTATTATTTTTTAAGTTATTTAATTAAATAAAAATAAAAAAAATTAAAAATATTGTTATATCTTCACAAACAATATAACAAAAAAGGAAAAAAACAAAATGCTAAAATTAGAAGCTAACTTGTTTTAAATGGCTTCTGACTTAAAAAAGCTAAAACTATTTGAAACAAGGCCAAAATCTAGTATGAACATGAATTTGATGCTAGCACCCTCCATCATGTGAGCTGTAGTTGACTTGGTTTTTTATATCATAAGTACAATAAGGATGTACTCATGTACGGATACACATACATAATACCACACACTCACACACATCTACGTGGGTACGTCTAATGTATACGCCTGAGATGAGACAAAAACCAAAGATTCTCCGAAGCGCAAGCACACACTTTGAGTACGGAATGCACCTACATGAGTGTATGTACTCAGAGGTACTATTCATATTAACAGTACCAAAAAATGTATTGTTCACATAAACAGTATCTCTTCCCTCGAAAATGCGTCAGCCACGGTTCAAAGCCGGGCAGGACAACACACCCATTGGCATGCTTGCCACCCGCGCAAGCATTCGGTCTTATAGTTGAGTCAGTTTTAACATTAACAAGTTAAATGTCAGTGCGAAAAATAATAAGTTGTGTCGTCTTATAAACTAAAGCTGTCGTTGGTGTTGAGTTATTGGACCGTTTCCACCACCACATTCGAGTTGACGGAGTACATGTGCTTCATGCGTTATGCAAACATTGTGTTTGGATCGTTCTATGTGTGTGTGGCGTTTGTATATGTCTCATCTTCTAATAGTCCACTCAGTTGGATTTATTTTTAGTGATTTATAACTGAATTTATACTATAACTGATTTATTTTATACTGTAATTGATGGTGATTTATTTAGCATAACTAAATTTAAAAAATAAAAATAGAAAAACAAGTTATCCAATCATGTATAATACAAACGAGTACGAGAAAAAAACTAGCAAAAAAGCGCAAAAAAGCTAAAAAGTTAGAAAAAGATGAAATTTAGGAATAGTAAAAAATAAATAAAAAATCAAAAACTTAAGCCAAAATGAGTGGGATCTAAATAAGTGTTGTATTCATTGTGTTGCTCTAAGTGATCAGTCTGTGTGTGTCGTACTTTGTATAATTTTTTGATCCAAAGTATATCCTCGGTTTCACAATATTTGTGTATCTTCATGGTAAGCGTCATTTTGAAATATTTATCCATGAGAAAACCAAGCTTGTAATTATTGGAATATTTGCACGGTCTACCATATTTTAATAATATGAAAGTATCGAGTAATTGTAGAAATGTCGTTCAATAGAGGTATATATATATAGCCATTTTCCATTAGCTTTTTCATAGTAATGGTGCTTGCTGGTCTTTATGCATGATTTGGACAAACATCGTGAATGAGAGGAAGTATAACTTCTTCTCATGTATCGGCTTGTTATAAAATAAATTTAGGGACTCAATGTTGTAGAAGAGATCCGAAGTTGCATTAAACAGAACTGTACATCGCATTTCCGAGCATACTATCTTTCAAGTAGTAGCAAAACTGTTTTTAGGACTCACAAGTTCGCTACTTAATTTCAATTTAATTGGCTTTGAGGATGGAATACGACGAGTCGAGGCAGCATGCATGTCGATTTTTTTCTTTCGACAAAATAAGAATGGGTGCTGCAGATGGAACTAAAGGCAAAAGCCTAACTAGCGCATTCCCACTTCCCACGTAGTGTCCTTCCCACAACCCAGCTCTGCATCCCTCCCCCAATCCCCATCACTCTCTCCTCTGTCCCTCAAGCCAAGCCAGAGCTTCACCTCCGTGTCCCCTTTCCTATCCACCTCAAATCCAAGCAAACAAATCAAAATCAAGCCATGCATATTACGCTGTTTCAACCCTAGCAAGCCAAGCATCCAATCTATCAAACTACTTTTGACAAGCATGCATGATGTTAGACCATGTGATCAAATCTCAGTTAATTTAGATGATAAATAATTGACAACGTTGGTTATGATTTTACTTATGGAGTGTTGCATGTGCGGATTGACGTTCGTGTGTGCGGATTGACTTGAGTCAAGTCGTGGACTTGTACTCATATGCGGTTGTGTGTTTATTCATGTGCAGGTATTGCTTGAGGCGGAATATGGTCGATGACAAGACTGAAACTAGGTTCAGGTGGAACTGAGGTTTCAGGACTAAGTTTAGAGAGGAACTGAGATCATATCGGTCAAGAATGTCATACGGAATGTTCAGGCTAGAGAACAATATGTATGGAGATGATGCGTGGAGAATATACAGGAGGTGCGGTCCTGGAGGCTTCGACACGTGGAAGGCTGGAAAAATCGAAAGCGTAAGAAGAATAAAAAAACCCATGTTATGAAGGGTTTTGGGTCCTTTGAAAAATAGTGAGCTAAAAAGTCTAGTTGAGGTAAAAAAAAAGCCCAGATTGAATTGTATTAGGATTGAGAGTTGGATTTTTAGAAACTGAGTCGGAGGCGGCGCTGTTCCGTTGGAGTCCGTGAGGACTATTAAAGGCCGTGAACTTTGTAACTACACTAGAGAACTAGATAATGGAACAGAGGAGGCTTGCGGCTGTGCAGTTTTGCCGTGGCTTTTTGGAGAGAAAAAACTAGGGCCGGCGACTTTTTGTTTGTGAGTTTCATCAGTGGAGATCGATCGCTGTGTTCAATACGGCGAGGCAGCCAATTCGCGTGAGGCTTGGGCGGCCGTCTTGCGTTTCGCAGGCAGAGCGACGGCTCTCTGGTGTTGGTGCCGTCACCGCGCAGAACCAAGAAAAGAAGCAGCAGGCGGCGGTTGTTCCTTGATGCTTGGCCGTGATTTTTGAGGAGAAAAGGCGAAAGCGGCGTGCATCGCAGCAGTGCTAGACGGCGGTAAGTACTCTTCATGTTTTTCGTTTTGGTTCGTACAGATCTACAAGTCAAAAGCTAGATACGTTTTTGACACAGCAAACATCATTTTATTACTTTGGACCAATAGAGGCAAAGTATTGCATCAGAGTTAAAACTAATCGTTATTCCTTTTCGTTACGTGACTTTGGATGTTACTACACGTGAGGAGTTCATGATATTTATGCATGAGGAGTTCATGATATTTATGCATGAGGAGTTCATGATATTAGGTGCAAGCTAATTAAAAAGGGTTATTTGTGTTGGCAATGCATGCATGTACTTCCTGATACTTCCACACTCACGTGTATATAGTATACATGCTATACTAGAAGTGATAGTTTTGATTCAGTCATAAACAATTTTTAATAATCCAAAAATAAAATAAAAATATTCTCTTTCTCTTTTCTCTATATATATATATATATATATATATATATATATATATATATATATATATATATCCATCTTTTTCTCTTGTTTCGTTTGTGTCCTTTTAAGCTGCTACCTAGGTTGAATAATCAAAAGACAAGATATTCGAAAAGAAAAGTTTTATTGCAAGACTACAATCATTCACCCCCCTCTGATTGCTATCTACGATCCTATAAGTGGTATCAGATCGAGGTTGCAATGGTATCAGATCGGGATCGTTTCTCAGGTAAACCACCCTTTTTTCGATGGATGCGATTATCTTTATTAGAAACTCGTATGGAAGTCTTTCTGCAAGCACAAGGTAATGCAATTTGGTAAAAAGTTGAAACTCTATATATTGTACCTTCTGTTGTTACTATTGAAAATACTGCTGATGTTGAAGTGAATGCTAAGGTTAGAAATATTTTATTGCAAGGTCTTAGTAGAAACGAATTTGTTAGAATTGCTCATATTAAATCTGCAAATAAAATTTGAACTACTCTATCTGATTATCATGAAGGTTCTAAATCTATTAAAGGTGACCAAGGCAATTAGCAATATCAGGTCAAGATGGAGAGAAGGTCCAATCAGATGCTATGAATGTGGTGAGCAAAACCATATCAAGATGAATTGCTCCAAATTGAGGAGCAAGGAGGTCATGGATGACAAGGCACCAACTCGTCGTTCCCAAGTTGAGATTGATCCAAACAAGAAGTGCAATTATCGTAGGACGGCTAACAAGATAATTTCAGCACTTGATGAGATTGTTTTGAGTGATGATGATTCTCAAAGCGACGATGAGGGCAATGGCAAGAAGGCAAAGGAGGTTGACTTCACAGGGATGTATTTTATGGCCAACAGTGAGGAGCTCAACAATGATGATCTTTACAGTGATCCTTATGAGGTAAAACCTTCTTATATAGAGTTGTCGCGACGAGCCAGGATTGGCGAAGCAGCCAACGGTGGTGGCTTGCTAGGGCGGCGACGGTTGAAGCAGCGACAGTTGGGAGGCACCCAAGCGCGATTTGGCAGTCAAAGAGGTTGCGGGCCCATTCCGAGGTGAGGCCAGACTGGCAGCGCGGGCGGTAGACGCAGTGGCATTATCCGGCGTCTAGGTAGCGTGGTTGTCACAGTTGGTGGGAGGCCATAACAACAGGCGGTGTGCTACAGCGATGAAGCGCCAGCAATGACGTAGCGTGGCATTGTAGGCTAAGGCACAGTGGCCAGGCGGAGGCAGTGTGCGTGGCGATTGGCGGTGCAAACTAGGCGGCAAGTGGTGGTGCCGCGATGATGTTCTGTTGTTTTGGGTCATGCCTCGGTACCATCAAATTCACTTCGGTCTTCAAGTCTTAAATATTAGTGATACATCCTATATGAAATCATAGAAATGATTATATCACTTCTATGTTTATGATCTTTGAATAACATATTATTTTATTCCCTGAATAAATGTCTTTAATATTGATCAACAAGTATGTGATTCATTCGTGAAACTTTTTATTTATATTTTTTATATTATTCTAAATTATCCCGATCTTATATCATTATGTGGGACAATTATGATTTACTGAGATCAGCACATGTATTGAGTGATGATCATGTTTCACGGATCATGGATATGAGATATCAAATCAATAATGTGGACACATGTTAGAGAACATGATGTTGGATTGACCCACTATGAGACACTGTGGAAATTGTCATATTCTTAAGCGTCATCATTTGGTCTCATATATAGTGTATGTACGATCCTTAGACCTGAGATCGTTATTGTTTCCTACATGCGTAATAGTTTGCTTAGAGGTTAGCAAACACTACTTTGTGATTTGGGTGGTCATAAAGGTAGCTTTGGGTTTACTTTGAAACATGCGGAGGAATATAAGCGATCAAGATGGAATTTATCCCTCCTATATAACATGAGAGATATTTCTGTGCCCCTCGATGTGGTTGGATTAAGAAAGTGCATGGTCATGCCGAATATGGTTAAAGAGTCAATCACAACTAAGTAATCTATCACATGTTCCAGTAAAGGATCAAGCTATCATAGGATGACTCGTTTCGCCTTGAGTTTGATCTAGTATCGTGAGGCAAAGGGGTTGATACATAAATATTATATAGGTTAAATGCGATATGATCTTTATGTATATTTAGGTCGTTATGTTCTACTAGGGACTGCCACCGATCTATAGATCGGAAAGGAGTTTTCGGCCCATGGACAAATGTAAATGAACCTATAGGGTCACACACTTAATGGACTGGAACGATAAGGGTCCGAATGATAGTTTTTGAGTGGGATTCGATCTCCACTCGTATCGGATAAGGATCCGATTGGAAGCTATATAATGAGAGGTGCAAGGGTGAGGGCAACATCCCAAAAATCCCACCGCCACCTCTCATAACCCGTCGTCGTCTTGCTGGTGCTAGCACACCGATGCACATTATTCCCTTCCTGGATATATGGACTTCGGTAGAGACGCTATTACGACTACGGCGCTGATCGAGACGATCGCAAGGAGGAGACAGTTGGCCGGAGGACGATCGACTACTTTTGCCTACACCGACACGCTCTTCATTGAATCGGCTGTTTCAACTCTACTTTCGCTGCACTACGCGTCTAGTGGTAACGTTCTATGATCTCTTAATCGCATGGCTTCCTGATTTACGCGGGAGAAATTTTAATTTGCGCTAGTGTAGCCTACCCGTATCCCAACATTAAATAGGCTACGCTCCCTATGCATTTACGCTTATGTACTGTCTACAAGCAATTCCCTTAAGGAATAACCTTATAAGTGGTATTGGGCTTTCTCTTCCTAAAAGACTAATTTGATTGGTGGGGCTCCCTCATACCAATAAGTTGGGCTTTTTGGTCTTCCATAATCCATGTAGGACTATTTTTCCCAACAATCCCTCCTCACATATGGATTGTGCACACTGCACTCCTAGGAGATGTTGAGTACTTGGACTCTGATACAACTGTTGGTTTTGGACCCACTCTAAGTTCCACTGGGTTTACTCCCCGATCTATAGGTCTTAAATAGGCTGTACTCACTATACACCTAAGCCCATGGGCTGCCTACAAGCAAGCCCCTCGAGCAACAACCTTATAAGTGGTTTGGGTATTCTCCCCTCAAAAGATAGTCTTATGGGTGAGGGTTTTCTCATACTTATAAGTTGTGTTTTTTTTTCTTTTCCACAATCCGTGTGAGACTATTTTCCTAACAGTTCCGACAAGATGGAGGTTGGGTGACGTCAGTTTGATGGTGCACCTCGGATGTGGCCAAGGCTACCGTCAACGTCGCCTCACGGGGAGGCTCGAGCGGGGTGAGACCAGGGTCGAAGGCGAATTCGTTGCTGGTGTCTACCACAAGAAGACCCCCAGAGTGGCCTATGTCGGGAGGGGATTGGGAGTTGGGGTAGCAAGAAGGGTAGGGGGAGGTGCGACCTAGGGGTTCAAGGTGGGAGGTGAGGCGAGGTGCGAGACGTGGGAGCTAGATGATAATCGCTAACATTGAGGACCCACATGTTAGCACTAAGGAGTGGTAGATGAACCATCATCAATCTACAAGGAATTTATCTGTACTTGCACTGTCCTGGATAACACTTAGTCATTTGAATAACATAATCGAAGGGAAGATAAGGCTTGTAGAAAATGAAGGCATATATTGGTGGTGGTTAATTATTTATTTCCTCTGAAATTCATGCAAAAATTTTAGTGTTTCAAATGCAAGAGTTGGAGCCCAGGGTACTTATCAAACTTCTTTATTAGCAAAAATGGTCTGGTTAACAAATAGTGAAAAAAGGATCGAAGTATCAAATAGCGATGGGCATACTGAAAGTAAGTACACTACTACAAAAATGCTTATATTAGACGTCTCATTACAGACGGTTCACAAAAATCACTAGTGTTAAATGCAATCACAAACGGTTTATAGTGAGAACTGTCTGTAAAGTATCACGGACGGTTCTTACCAAGAACTGTCTCTGATATTTGGCAATATCACAGACGGTTCTTACCAACCGTTTGTAAAGTATCACATACGGTTTGTGTTACAAATCGTCTATGATATGTTTCCAGTATCACAGACGATTTGTATTACAAATCGTCTATGATATGTTTCCCTCCTCGTAATTCTCTAAAATTTCATAATCTCTCACCTGAGTTCGAGTAGAATTCTATTTCGACACACTTTTAGTAAAACAGGCATAAATTTTGAATACGGTGTCCGTTTTCTTCGTTTTTGTACTCGTTGGAAAGTTAATGACAAGTCCGATCCAAAAAAAGACCGCTTGTGCTGGTCGCACTCTAAGACCCCCAAAATCGGCTATCTTTAGCCTCAAATTTATATCGCAAGTTTTTTATTTCTATTTTTGCTAAAATTTTTGATCTTCCTTTCAAAATTTAGGGTTCGTCTCAACTGCAAAGTTGTAGATATCGTCAAAACATTTCAAATGAGTATATATAAACCATATAGAATTTTGCTATTTCATATTTTATGACTAGTTGATATTGTATTGATATATATATATATATATATATATATATATATATATATATATATATATATATATATATATATATATATATATATCTTTATCACATACGGTTCATGATTTAAACCACAAACCATTTGTGATAATTTGGTCTCAGATCACTAGACCCATCGATCCTCCCTAATCCAATTCCATCCAATAGAAACCGACCAACCCCTACCCCACAGATCGTAGCTCCCACCTCTACATCCTCTATAACTACTCACCCGAACCCATCTTCATGCGCACAAAATCTCTGCAGCCTCCTCATCGTCCTCCTCAACCCCAACCCCTACTTCATGCGCTGAAGTTGGCGCCTGCGATGGTAGGCGTCAAGGACATCCAGCTCGCGCGCTGCATCAGGGACGAGAGAGCCTAGGCATAGAGGTCTCATCGGCGCGATTGAGTTTCTATTAGGATCTTTGTTTCTTCTATGTTCTTTCTTCTCTGTTGCTCGGTTTGTAATGGAAATGGAATGTTCTCTGTTTTGTTTGCTTGTGATATTGTAATGGTGTATTGTAATAGAAATAGAATGTTCTCTGCTATATTTGCTGATGTTATTTGCTGTGTTTGCTATTGTATTTACTTGTTTTCAAAATGTATAGCTAACATTTTCTGAGGCAAATTAAAAAATAGAAAAGATTTTAGGTATAGAATGAACTATCACGAGACGGTTTCATGATATAAACCGTGCGTGAAGAACACTATCACGACGGTTCTATTTACCAACCGTCTGTGATGGAAAAATATCATAGACGGTTCTATATACCAACCGCTGCGTGATACACGTCCATCACAGATGATTGGTAGTTAGGGTATGCGTGATATGTGATTATCACAGACGATTTTTGGTTAGAGCTGTCTATGATATGTTATTCACAGACGGTTTTAGTTACAAATCATCTGTATTGTATTTATCACATACGGCTCACAAACTGTCTGTAATAACCTTCGATTATCACTAACCCATAAATTCAGACGGTTCAGAAAATTGTCTGTGATGATGTTTTTAAACCATCTGTGATGATGATTTCTATAGTAGTGGTATGAAGTGTTATCGTCAGGGCTATTTCCATCTACGTCCATATTTGGACTTGGAACTAGCTAGTAATGTGGAAGCCGCTAGATTAGCTGCAAGTTGCTAATGCAAGCACGCAGTTGGAGACAATAACAATACCTCAAATAAGGTGCTCATAATCTGGCAGATAACTTGAAATGTTGAGCGAACAATTATAAAATATTTTCACACAAAAGAAAAAGAACTGCCGATCGAGGTCAAACATGCGGTAGCTGTACCGATCGACGCAAGCAAACCGGAAACGTCATTGTTGTGGGTTCGTATTTAGCAATTGAGGATTCCCATCAAGTTGCAACATTTTATTGGGTTGAAATATAGACCGAGCCACAACGAAAGCTGACAAGTGACTTCTTTACAGCCTTATTTTTTCGGCTTCACGTGATCGCTACAGCCAAGATGGATGTGAAGGCACACGAATCTTTAAGTATATTTAAATTAAAAAATTGGACTGAAATCTGCAAAAAAAAAGTGTCATGCGACATGTTTGTAGCAAATTTGTAAGAGGTCTGGCCACATCAACGTTGGCGGGGCAAAGGCGACCGAGACGGAGCCGGTAGTTAAGACTCTTCTTTGAGTGTGTCTCACTCTCACAAAGAGGATTCATACACGACGTATATAGTGGTACACGTAGCAGTACCAGAATTTTTGCCATAGTAGACACTATTTCTGACTGTAATTATAAAAATAACCGTATAGTGTTTTGCCATTCAGTTGGCTAAACGGTGACACCAAAGAAGCGACACGTGGTCCCTACCGCTCCGTCACGGGCAACAAGCGCGCCGGTCCACCACCATACGATGGCAGGCTGCCGCCTATTGCCAGATGGCAGCTACCTACTTCCCTATGGGCAGGCGACAAGTAATTAAGTGGCTGATTAGCCAGCTTAATTACTTGCCTAATTTTTGTATAATATTTGTTTAAAATTTTAAAATATAGCAAATAAATTCAAAAAAATTATGAAATTTCATATGCAGTCTTCCGACACAACGTAGTTGGCTATGTTATTTTTTTACAAATTTATCCGCTCTGAATATTGCTCAAAATCGTACAATTTTGATATTTATAGGAGTTGTTACATATAGCAAACGAGCTCCAAAAATTATGAAATTTTATGTGAAACCTTCTAACATAGTTATAGTAATTATTTAATTTTTTAGGAATTTTATATGTTCTAAATTTACCAGTGTTAACATGTTGCTCCCCTCACATCATCTAACATAGTTGTAGTAATTGTCTACTTTTTTTTTTGAGAATTTTATACATTTTGAAAATTTATAGAAGTAAATATAATAATATAAAAACATATCTATAAGATATGGGCCATGTTCTTTTGCGGCTTCTAAAAGTCGCTTTTGGATTTTGCTACAGTAACTAACTTTTAAACGGAGTATTTTTTTAAGATTGAGTCTATAAGTTAATTGTAGTACACGTTAAAAAACTAATATCTGTACCATCAAAAATCACAAACGAGTATCTCTCTTTTCGTAATCTCTGTCGCAAACAGCCAAAAAACTATCAATCGCAGTCAAAAGCTATCAACCACAGCTAAAAAAATAGACTCATGATTTGGCTCAACCTTCTGAGTTACTGTTATCTTCTTAACGTCCGCATCATCTATATATCTGTATAGACTACCGCTCCCCGACGACATGCTAAGTACTAAGTCGTGCATGCTGGTGCTTCCGTGCTTGTCTTTTTTCTTTATGAGGCCTAATTTATTTATGGTACTTGTAGTCTTGTACGCGCACATGATGGATAGAATAATATTATATTAACTCTGTTTATACTCGATCTAGTTTTGTACTACTAGTCTACCACTCAGCAATTAGCATCACGTTTCCCTGGTGCTTGACTTGGACTAATTTTAGCATGGTGGTAGTTCACAAAAAAATCAGGGATACATATTTAGGTCTGTATGGTTAGTACTATGCATGTGTTTATATCAAGCATACCTAATGCTATAGAATGCATTGAAAAACAGTTCAATTAGTAGCTACTATTTGAATGGATGCATATCAGAACAGTTCAATTTGTGGTTGTGCACTTGTGTGTGCATGCGTTCCGAAAGGTTTAGCTGGAGTGGCGTGGACTATTATTCATTTATTATGTTTTCAATACCTCCTAGACTAACACTTGACAATACCTAGTGTGATATGGAGGTGGCTCTGTATTAAGAGATAACAGAGGGTCAGAAGCAGCGGTTGTAAGTCTTGATGATGATAGAATCAGAAAATACTTTTGAGAAAATGAAATCTCGTAGAGTGCTATTGCCTCATACTTGTGCTACTAGTCAACTACTATTACTCAAAAGGTCTCCGAAGGATATCGACAGCATGGGAGATAGCAGTGGCTCAGAGGGTTGAGCTATATCATATCATGTGTGATGCATTTTTTGTATTATTACATATACTTCTAGAAATTTTCGTAATATATAAAATTCATTAAAAAATAGACAATTACTATAACTATGTCAGGATGATGCGAGGGGGTGACATGGTAAAATTGGAAAATTTAGAGTACATAAAATTTTTAAAAATTTACACAATTACTATAACTATGTTGGGAGGCTTCACATAAAAAATTTGTATTTTTTGAAACTTGTTTACTATATGTAACAACTACTACAAATAAAAAATCGTATGAATTTTTGAGCAATATTCAGAGCGAATAAATTTATCAAAAAAATTACAAAGTCAACTACGTTGTGTCGAGAGACAACACATAAAATTTCGTAATTTTTTTGAGCTCATTTGCTATATTTAAAAAATTAAACAAATATTATGCAGAAAAATTAGGTAGGTAATTAAACCGGCTAATCAGCTGTCTTAATTACCTGCTGTCTCATCATGGGGCGGCAGGCAGTTGCCGTCTAGCCATCGGCGGCAGGCTGCCTACAGACTGGTGGTGGGGCGGCACGCAGTCTGTCGCCCGGTGATAAAGCGGCAAGGACCACGTGTCGCCTCTCCGGCGTCGCCGCCCATCCAGGCGGCCACCGGACGGCAAAACGTTATTTTTGCCAATACGCTATGTATATAACTATTTTTATAATTATGATCATAAATAGCACCAAACATAGCAAAAGTCGCAGTACTAGCCTCTGGCAATTTGACGTGAAAGTATCTCAGAAGTCAATTTGCCACCGAACGGCATATAATCATTTTTTTCTGATCATAGAGCGGCAGGCAGCTGCTGTCTAGCCATGGGGCGACAGGCTGCCTGCTGTGTCCGTGGTGGGGTGGCAGGCAACTTGTCGCTCGGTGATAGAGCGGCAGGGACCACGTGTCGTTTCTCCGGCGTCGCTGCCTGATTACAGGACAATAAAACATTGTTTTTACCAATACGTTACGTATACTATTATTTTTATAATTACAATCATAAATAGCATCAAATATAGCAAAAAGTCGTAGTACCAGCCTCTGGCAATTTGACGCAGAAAGTATCTCAGAAGTCAACTCACAAGCGATATCGCCAAGCTGGCCATGCCGGCAATGCGAGATCTGAAGAATATTGAACTGCGGAAAATTATTCATTCTCAAACAGACAGCGCAGCACATCTTTTCAAGATCCGCCGACCACAGCACAACACGACACAACTTCCGCCCGTTGCACACGCTTCCGATTGTCACTGGGACGACAAGATCAGATCGGTGGCGCCGGCGAGCCTCCGGCTGGCCTGCTCCATGACCGCCACCATACCCTGGCACTCCTGCAGCACCATCTCGTCCAGGCCCCCCTTGATCATGGCCGGGAAGAACAGCCAGAACCCCGTCCCGGCCACGAACGCCAGGGTCAGCGGCACGGCGACCGCCCGCGGCGGGCGCCACCATTCCGCGTGCCGCGCCCACCACGTCTCCGCCGCGGTGCACGCCCCGTGCAGGAGGAAGAATGCAGTCACCTCGCCGCTCGGGGGCCGCCACATGATGTAGTAGAAGATCACCTCGTGCATGAGCCCGGAGACGAGGAACGCCGCAAGGACGCCAGCCGCGTCGCCGAGGCACGCGCGCACCGGGTGATACACTGATGGCCGGAGGATAGCAGGCACCATGAGGTTCCACCGCCGGCCCCAGAAGTCCCGTAGCGACGATGCCAGGTACGGCCGGTCCACCTGCGGCTCCATCTCCATCCCCAGCATGCCGTGAATCATGGCGTGGACGGCGGCGAGGAGGAGCTCCAGGGAGAAGTAGATGTGCAGGGTGTACAGGACGAGGAGCTGGTACCGGCTCATCGCGTTCTTGAACTGGTACGCGTAGATGATGAGGGGGATGACGGCGCCAGAGACGAGGATCTTTGCGGAGGCGCGTCCGCGGGCGGAAGCGGGATCTTGGTTTTTGGCGTTGGCGGAGGTGGACTGCCGAAGCTTGACCGGAAGGGAGGCGGAGCAGACGAAGTGGAGGAGGGGGAGGGAGGGGTCCAGGGGCCCGCGGCCGGTGGCGAGGAGGAGGAGCTTGAAGGCGCCGAGCCAGCAGAGGAAGAAGGCGGAGCTGCCACGGAAGGTGGTGGTGGCGAATGCCAAGGGGATCCCGTAGAAGAGCGTGACGACGGGCAGCAGCGCAGCAAGGCGGGGGGCGCCTGGGCGGAGGCTCGCAGCGGTCAGGCGGGCGTAGGACATGGCCACCCACACCGCCGCCGAGACCTTCACGAGGGCGCCGAGCTCACCGTCCATTAGCGCCGCCGCCATTAAAGTGGTGGGCACAAAGAAACCAATGACCTCTGGAGTTGCGAAGATAGTTTTGTATCTCTTTTGCGACGATGGGACGGCGGCGCCTATGGACCTCATGCCATTTGATATTGAGAAGTCCTAGGAAGCACTCAGATTTTATGATATTAATTCTCTATCTAATGGATTTTTTATTCTCTCTTCCTTTACAAATGATCAACATCTCTAAAACACTAATAATGAAATGAGAAGCTAATCCAGTGATTATAGCTTAGAACATGTTACGGTTAAACTTTCAATCAAAATGATCAACATCTTTTAAACACTAACATACATTATTTACAAATGCTGCACTGGCTTCCAATGTCAAAGCTAGTATGGACGATGTAAAGTTATGGCCTGGTACTAGTACTTACTATATTATATCTTATATCTGACCTGCATATCCTTTCCAAAATAAAAAACTGCCTTGCAAGAAGCTAATTCAGTGATTCCTATTCTCACTGTCTGTTTTCTCTGCAATTCGATTTCTAGATGATAGCATGGCAATCCTAATGGCGTTCGGAGCACCAGATGTTGAAATCATTGGGCTGACAACCATATTCGGCAATGCCAGCACAGAGTATGCAACTCGCAATGCACTATTGCTGGTGAGCATTTGAGATGGATGACTAGTTCATCTCTAGCTTAGCACTTTTTTTACTAGTTCACCTTTATCGGTTCATGGCTAAAACAAAAGGAAATAGAGCAGATGGGAGAAAATGAAATCAAATGGAGGTGAAAGAGAGAAACCAGATGGACAAAGGCCGAGAAGGAAAAGACCTACAGAACGTCAAAATTATGGCTAGTCTGAATGTGTTCTTATGTACAAACACTAGTACTGATGAACTGAGTGAATTTGTGTTCTTAATGTATCTTCAATTCAACTTTTGATCCACATCACTTACCCATAAGTCTTAGACATTGTTAGTAACACTATAACGAAATGAGAAGAGCAATTTGGTATCACAAGCAACCTCTGTCCTGAGAAAAAAACATGAACCCATCCACAGTCTAACAAGTCAACAATAAGAATATGGTAAATTACCTTGCATTAATGAATTCCAAATGCCATCTTCAAGCGAAAGTCAATGTAGACATACTTGTACCTTGGATCAGGTATGCAGTTTGTCAAGTACAACGCTTTTCAGTACTAGTCAAATTTCTCTTGCATTTCTTTCACCATGCATACGATGGTAGGGTTGCTGGAGATGTGGACCTCATCCGATTTGATCGAGAGGGCTAGCCAGAGTTGTTGATGGAGACCTCGTCCGTTTCGCTCTCGCCAGTGCCCCAAGCGAAGACATCAACAACAAGTTTATCCCCAGTGACCTCACTAGAGTTGCCACCGGAGATCGAACTTGTTGAGTTGGTTGAGTGGCAGATGGTGAACCCCTCCCTAGGAAACAAATAAAACAAGCGAACTGATAGATTGAAGGATCAATGCAGAGCAGAGCACCTCAGCTGTCAGAATTACACTAGTTATTATGTGGGTTTGTTTTGACTTTTAGCTGGCTTTAGCTTGTCCGGACTACAGTAACTAGTTTTTAAACGGTGTATATTTTTAAGACGAGATCAACAGGAAGATTGTAGTAAAAAGTGTACTGAGTTCAGTTGTACTGGTCAAAATTACATGTGACTATTTTTCTCTGTATATTGCCTCAAGTGAACAGTTAGAATTCAAAAATTTAAGCCATAAATCACAACCCAAAAAAACCTACCCAACAGAGCAAAACCAGAAGCACCACTAAACTAGAAAATCAGGTGTTGCTGCTGCTACACAGATGCAGGATTTACTTCCCTTAATACTTTAAATAAAGATTGGTCCTACAAAATGGGGGGCAGAAATAAACAAATTCATGTCCAATGTCCATCCCTCTTCCTTCCTCCCTTTATCCCCTCTGCTGATTGAGGCAACAAGAAACCGGAGGGGGAAACAATTACACCAAATTTTCAACAATAGAGGGCAGGCACTGTCCAGAAACCCTATTGTACATGAGGAGGCGGACAGACAGGCTTCCAAGCATGTTAACCATCGGCAAAGAATGCCCAACATCTTCCATCTCCAAGATTATTCATCACAAGAATCCATCTGAACAACTCCGTCCCTAGATCCTCTAATTCGTACAAGAAATTACTTTATGCAATACGAACAGGAGTTCTGGAGCAATGAAACATTAGCACTATGACACTATCATCATATTGTGTAACAACTGTGGATAACTGTAAAGACTCTGGCAGCATGTAAACATAACTGGATCTAACATTTTAGAGAAATGTCACTTAACATAAATTGCAACAGAGAATACTAAGCTTACATCTTAATATACTAAATCGCAGAATGAGCAACTAGAGTAACGCAAAATGTGAACAAACCAATTCACTCTATTACATCTTGCAACCTGCTAGCACCTCTTGATAAAGCCCATTGCAGTATTAGCTTTCAGTAACTACGTATGACAAAAAAACAAGATTAGTGTTGGTTTAACCTTACTCTTCTTCGAATCTTTCATGAGTCGGCTATCCTCCTCCAGCCTTTTCCTCTTCTCATCCTTCCTGGATCTACACGCGGTAACAACAAATCAGCAAAAAAACTAACAAATGTTGAATCGGATGGCGCAAAAGGGAAGAAGAGGAGACGCACTTCTTGGATAGCGGTGGCTCCACGCGGACCTCACCGTCGGCTGGATACCATTGCTCATCGCCGCCAACCGGTTGCTATGGCTCTTCCCTGCCGCCTATCAGAAGCTGCGGCTCTGCAAGGTTTGCCGCAACCTTGCCATCTGACATGCCGCAAAATCTGCAAGATTTAATGGCGGCGGCGAAGACGGCGGCCATGTGATGCGCAGCTCAACTAAGCGGAAGCAGAGCAGAGTAAGATCAGATGGAAACTTAATGAAAGTATCTAGGCCCCTAAAAATAGTTTTGGTAATTAATGACAAGATGCGAATATGGGACTAATGTGTTTGTTAAGTATTGTATAGGTTAAGTCCTAAAAGTGAACATATCAAAGGAAAGACGCATGCTAAAGGATGAAAAGAAGATCAAGATGGCTCAAAACAAAGATACAAATAGTATAGGATTCCCTTTTAATTTTTACCGGTCTTAGGAAAAAGGTCAGAACACCAGGTTATAGGATAGTTACCGTACTATTAAGAGAGATTACAGAAAGTAACTTGATAGCATGTTCTTGTGCCATTTGGATCAATCTAGGACCAGACATGCACTTAAAATTAAGTTTGAAAGCTAAATGTGTTTTGTCAGAAAAATCGAAAGTACCGACATGCATATTGCGGAACTACCGGAGTTCGATAGTACCATGTGTAAACTACAGAACTACCGAAACTCGGCAGACCGGGATGCTAAGCGGTACGTTTTTTTTTCTAGAGAGTACCTACTTTGATACTTAGGCTTGTCAAAATCGGTAGTACCGGAAAATACACGGCGGAACTATCACAATGCAGTAGCACTGCACCCAAAATCGGGACTATCGGACTTTGGAAGCACCGAAAAAATCTAGCAGTATGTTTTTTTCCAGAGAAAGTTGTTTTTGGACCCGAGAAAATCGATAGTACCGCACTGACAAAACGAAACTACCAATAATCGGAACTACCGCATTTACAACGGCGGTAGTATTGCGCCGACTTTCAACGGCTAGTTCTAGCATTCTGACATAGCTGTTACTGTGTACTACAGTATTTTGCGGTAGTACCGCAAAATACACACCGGTACTACCGATGTCCCTGATTTTTCAGAATTATTTTTTGTAACGGCTAGTTTTGATTGGTAAGGGTATAAATACCCCCCAACCAGCTCAAGGACACGCAGCTGAACTTGCATTGAACATCCTAGAGTCTTGAGCATTCATTTCACACATTCTCTCTTTGCATGCATTCTTTTGAGGTGTGAGCCAAAATCAAGTGCGCATTCATTTTAGATTGATCCTTGGTACTTGATTGCTGTCAAACGAAGCTACGGTTCATTACTCTTGGTGCTTACCGGCATCTAGATGACTTGGTGGAGGTTTGCGTGGTGATCTTTTTAAGAAGCTTGTGAAGAGACCCGGCACCGGTTTGTGAGTGGTTCGGTGTCCACCATCTCTGTAGTGGAGAAAAGGCAACTACTAGTGGATTTAAGGTGGAAGACTTAATTCGTGGAGCTGGTCTAATTTGTTTAGGCTTACCTCAACATGGACTAGCGTAATTGGCCAATTCTTCTTCCACTGCGCGAAGCTTCTTAGTCGCAGTGTGTAGCTCATCCAAAGTGGTTTGATACATGTGATCCATAGACTTAGTGAATTCCACCTGTCGTAAGAGATGGGGGTTGCTCTCGTACTCCGTGGAGGAGAAGTCGCTGGCAGCGCCAAGAGGAGTCTTCATGGGGAAGTAGCAAAAGTCTGTGCACTGCAGGTTCTAGGCGTAGATGTTCCTTAACTGGCGAATGGCCTCCCGGGCTGCATCTTGTACACCGTCGAAGAAGGTAGCTCGAGGAAGGGGGCGTCGAAGATGTGAATGACCGCGTCGGCTGCATAATTATTGAAGATCTTCACTTCCACTCTCCAGCGCTCCTCATCTCCGTACAGGCCTAGGTACCCTTGGTAGAGAGGATAGGGATGGAATTTCAGCTCCCGCATGAGGTTGTACAGGTCATCAGCAAAGAGTCCGGCAAGGGTTTCGTGGGAGACGCGGGTAGGTTACTCCATCTAAAATTTTTGAAGAGGAGAGGAAGTTAGTAACTAGTTTAGGTAAGAGACTGATCAAAGGAAGAAATGATTTTAAAAGAGGTATTTCTTATCAAGATATATCCTTAAGGTTGGTTTCTAGTTAAGGTCACGTCTTAGGGTCATTGTTGCTCTGATACCATTTCTGTCGGGACCCAGAACAACAACTCCGAGTCTCTCTGTGTAAAATCGCACCATCCTAGGAAAAGCTAGTGCACACAGGGTCCACAGTAACGTATATCATGCAAAATCACCACAGATTATTACTAAATGAAAGTACAACCTTATGGCCAAGTCTTACAATAACATGGCACAGGGTCAATAAAATAAAAGTAGCAAAAAACAGTAAAGGTAGCAGATCAGCCCATCTAGCGTCCCACAGGCGAATGACTGTAAGACGCATCCTACTCACTGAAATAGTCCTCACCGCCGTAGTCGCCGTCGAAGTCTGGCAACAGATTTTAGTAAGGTGAGCACATAAAGTACTCCCAAGGTAAGCACATAAAGTACTTACGCAAGTTACACCAGGAGTTTTAACAGAGTGAATGCATGCATAGGGATAACAGAGGAAGGCTTAACAAGTTATTTGTGCGAAAAAGCAGTACTTGAATTAAATATAACCATGTAAGTAAGAAAACTGAATTTTAATACAATATACGAAAAAATATTTGAAACAAGTAATACTGTTAGTGTAGGCTCCGACCTACACAAACTTAACCACGGGAATCCACCCAGACCATTACCAAAACCACCGTTAATTATCTGAAATCCAAGTTTTATAAAAATCCAAGTCTAATCTGTGAAGACTCTACTCAGCATGTTTATGACTGCGAACACGGCTATCCATGATATGTTTTAACTCTGCAGAGGTGTACAACTTTACCCACAAGACATTTCCTCTCACTTGAGCCACGCGATAAACACACCGCCTTAGGTGTGCGGCGGAGAGTTCATGACAAGGCTGTTCCGATGATCCATAGCTAAAATAATAACGTCGCCACTAAGATTTCACCACAACTTGAATCCACGAGTTGGAGCCCCCCTCTGGTGCCATGTGAGACTTCTCGCGGCCTACGCCATGCTCACATTCAGCCTATAGTGAGACTATATTTGGAACTTCACAAATTACTTAGCTAGGTCCGTTCCATACCGGACTTGTGGTAGTACGAAGTAACTTCGTAAAATGAATCGTAGAAACGGTTCTTAATCCGACTTAGGCTCAACCACATACCCACATGCACGACAATCAACCAGGTGTCACCAAACACGAGGCCTGCTGACACCCACCACCTAACCATTAGCCTAAGTCCAAATCATAAGTTTCTATTTTCATTTTTAAACCATTTTCATAAATCATCCTTGACTCACCGAAGTCAAGATTTCAAAAGGAACTGTCATTTCATGCGAAAGAATTGATCCCACCTATAATCACACTAAGCCAGGCTAAGCATTTCTATAAAATTTCTAGTCAATACTATAGTACTAACTAGTTTTCAGCTAGGGTGACAAGGTATATGAATTCGAGGTTCAAATTGGCCATATTCAAAGGATTATGGGTGTGTCTAACATGTAAACTGAATTTAAATTAAATTTGAATAGAAGTACGTACGCATATATAGTAAAATAATATAAATAAATTTGAAATATTAGGTTCAACATGGTCAAAGGTGTAACTTGCCTTGATCGAAATCCTGCAGAGAATCGTCGAACTCGAACTCTCCGGAATCGTCAAAATCTAACGTAAAGAGCTAATTCAAAGGAAATTCAAAAACAAAATTCAAATAAATTCAAAATTTGAAAAAGATGCTAGCAATGGATAGATCATGATTTTAGAAAAATTTAAAAATTTGAACGGGTCAATTTGGAGTTAAAATCCAAAAGTTATAGCCCTACAAAGTTTTAATACACTTAAAAAGAAAATACCCAATTTCTGAAATTATTTTTAAACCAAAAGTATTTATGACGTCAGCATGAATTATTTTCCTAAAGGAAATAACAGATTATGATGTCAGCAAGGTAAATAGGTTTTCGGCCGAATTATTTTTATACGGGAAAATGGGTTTATGACGTCACCGACGCCACCAAGGTTATTAAAACTGGTTGAGACACTGACATGTGGGCCCAGTTCACGGTGGACTGAGTGCATAGACCAGGGTAGGGGTGAGGTGGCACGCGGCTAGGAATGCGCTGGCGTGGCACGAATCCCGACGTGCATGGACCTCGTGGCTGCTACGTCACGCGCGGGGTGGCGGCGGTGCGGTGGCACGTGTGGCGGCGTGTGCACGCGACGCGGTCGCCACGGCTGCCACTGCCACTGCGGCGGCGATGTGGCCGGGGCGGCCGGCGGTGGCGCTCGGGGCACGATGGTCGTCGGAGCTCTGGCGGGCGGCGGTGCCGACCGAGGGTACCAAAATGTAGAGGAAAGAGAGGGGAGTCGATCGGTACCGCGCACGAATCCTGAGGGTGGCCGGAGCGGGTGATCGGCGGAGAGGGCGGTGGTCGGAGAAGGGTTCACGGTGGCGGAGTGGTTCCGGTGGCGCATGGGGCTCGGGGAAGTGGTCGTCGGGGATTGCCGGGGCACGAGCAAGGTCGGAGCGGTGCTAGCGGGGCGCGGGGAAGCCTGAGGCGGCGGCGATCGCTCGCCGGAGTCATCGAAGTCGCGGAGGGGAAAACAAGCACAGGGAGGTGCTGCGGGCTTCGAGACTTGAATTGAGAGGCGAGGGGGAGGTGGTGTGGGTAGCGGGACCTCGGGGTATCCCTTTTATAGGCGGGGAGGGGTGGTAACGGGTGCGCAAAATTCGCCGGAGTTGCAATGGCCACGGCAGCTTACTGCGCCGGCGCATAGGGGCATAACTGGGGTAATTAAGCCTGAAACGGGTGCGGGAGAGCGGGAATTTGAATGCGCATTAGTGCGGGTGGGTGATCGGGAAGGAAACCGAAGCTTTAAAAGCTTCGGTTTTCGGCAACAATGGCGGCAGCGGGCGAAGATCGCGCGGGGAAGAAAGGCAAGCGATCGGGGGAGATAGACCTGACAGGCGGGGCCCACCGGTCAGCGAGAGCAAGAAAAAGGAAAGGGCGAGGGGGACGGTTGGATCTGCGACATGTGGCAGGAGAGCGAGGGCGAGGCCGTTGGATCGGGGCGAACCGGTAAGTGAACGAGGACGGGTGAGATTCAATCCGACAACAGAGAGGAAATCTGAGCCGATCGAGTGAGGCGAAGGGGTAAGTGGCAGGGAGTGGATGAGATTCGGTACGACAACGGGGAACGGTGTAGATCGTGCCACACGTCGGGAGAAGGAGATGGGTAAGCGGTTGAAGCGGTAAGTGGGAGTGGATGGCCCGGATTAAGCCCGGCGGTGAGGAGGTTGGCCCGATGGGCTACACCTGTCGGTTCCGGGAGGTTTTGGGATTTTTATGTTCTTTTTTATTTTCAGAAATGGCTTGAAGGCTTTAAATTACACCGAAAAATACCAAATAAACTTTGAAAATTCCAGAAAAATTCAGAGAACCTTCTGAGACTATTTTAGACTTAATAAAAATATTTTCAACCCATTTTGATAATTGATTTTTACACAAACACAAATTGTTCTTTATAGGGAGGGTTTTAAATCGTTATAATTTCTTGAATATTAAAGTAATAACATATTTGACTTTAGGAAAATGAAATACATTTATTTTAACTTTCATGAAATGCAATAAATTCATTTTGGCCTTTATAAAATAAAAATTTTAATTTTCTCAACTCAGGGTTTGGAATAAAATCCAGGAAACCTCAATAAATTCCAGAAAGCATTTTAATAAAGGAATAAAATTTTTGGAATGTTACAAACCTACCCCCATTAAAAGAAATCTCGCCCTCGATATTTTCACTAGCTAGCAAAAGAGATGGGGATGGCTGTCCTTTAAATCCTCTTCTCGTTCCCAGGTGGCTTCATCTTCGGTGTAGTTGCTCCATTGAACTTTGCAGAATCTGATAGTCTTCCTCTGGGTCTGACGTTCTACGGTCTCGAGGATCTTGATCGGCTGCTCCTGATAGGTGAGGTCATCTTGAAGATCCAAGGTTTCCAATGCGGCTTGCTCTGCGGGTACTCGGAGGCACTTCTTTAGCTGAGAGACATGGAAGACGTTGTGCACTCTTGACATGCTTGGCGGTAAGTCCAATTGATATGCGACTTCACCTCTTCGGTTCAGAATCTTGAAAGGTCCCACATATCTCGGTGCTAGCTTTCCTCTGACTTGAAACCTTTTAACTCCTCTGAGTGGGGACACTCTGAGATAGACGTAGTCTCCAACTTCAAAAGTCAAATCTCGACGACGGTTGTCCGCATAACTCTTCTGTCGAGATTAAGCTATCTTCAGTTTGTCTCTGATCTTTCTAACTTTATCTTCGCCGTCCTGAAGTAGATTCAGTCCAGCTTCTTGAGGTTCTCCTTGCTGATCCCAAAGCAAAGGTATCCTGCACTTTCGGCCATACAAGGCTTCGAAAGGTGCCATCTGCAGACTGGCCTGGTAGCTATTATTGTACGAGAACTCTGCATAGGGTAATGAACGGTCCCAGCTGTTCCCAAAGTCCAGAGTACAAGCTCTTAGCATATCCTCGAGTACTTGATTAACTCGTTCTGTTTGACCATCTGTTTGGGGATGGTATGCAGTATTGAAACTGAGCTTACTCCCCAACCCTTCATGCACCTTTTTTCAAAATCGAGAAGTGAACTGACTGCCTCGATCTGACACTATCTTCTTGGGAACACCATGCAGGCATACAATCCGGGACATGTATAGCTAGCTAGCTTACTTCCGGAATAAGTGGTCTTGACTGGTATAAAGTGAGCCACTTTAGTCAATCGGTCTATGATTACCCAGATTGAATTATAACCCGATTGCGTCCTCGGAAGTCCGGTTATGAAATCCATACCGATTTCTTCCCACTTCCATTCTGGAATTGGCAATGGTTGCAACAATCCAGTGGGTCTCTGATGTTCTGCTTTAACTCGTTGACAGGTGTCACATGCCTCAATAAACTTTGCTATTTCTCTTTTCATACTGACTCACCAGTATCTTTCCCTTAGGTCCTGATACATTTTGGTACGACCCGGGTGAATGAAGTATGGGGTGTCATGAGCTTCTTTTAGAATCAGGGTTTTGATCTCTTGATTATTTGGTACACAGATGCGGTTCTCGAACCAAACAGTGCCATGCTCATCTTCACTGAATCCTGGGGCTTTGCCTCTTCTCATATTCTTTTTGATTTCCTGAATATCCTCGTCAACCTTTTGAGCTTCCTTAATCTGATTAGGCAAGGCAGGTTGTATTACTAGGGTGGCGAGGATGCTTGGTTTCACTGGATTTAGACTTAGACGGGTGACTCCCTCTTGAAGTCGGGTCTGGTCTTCTTCTGATAAAACCACATTTGCATAAGACTTCCTGCTCAAGGCATCGGCTACCACATTTGCTTTTCTGGGATGGTAATATATACCAATATCATAGTCTTTTATCAACTCTAACCATCTTCGTTGTCTCAGGTTGAGTTCTGCCTGGGTGAATATATATTTCAAGCTCTTGTGGTCCGTGTATACTTCACAACGGTTACCGATAAGATAGTGGCGCCAGATCTTCAAAGCATGCACTACGGCTGCTAATTCCAAGTCATGAGTAGGATAATTGCACTCATGAGGCTTGAGTTAGCGTGATGCATAGGCTACTACTTTGCCTTCCTGCATCAAGACGCAGCCTAAGCCAAGGTGAGAGGCATCACAGAAAACCTCGAAGCCTTTATGCACATCCGGTAATATGAACACGGGTGCTGAGACTAGCCTGTTCTTGAGGGTCTGAAAACTCTATTCACAAGCTTTCGTCCATTCAAATTTCTTCTCTTTCTTTAACAACTGCGTCATGGGCTTGGCCAATTCTGAAAATCCTGCTATAAACCGGCGGTAATAACCCGCAAGTCCAAGAAAGCTCCTGACTTCGGTCACGAACTTTGGTTGCTTTCATTCCATTACTGCTTCTATTTTGGAAGGATCCACGGCTATTCCTTCAGCTGTCACAATGTGTCCAAGGAAGGCAACCTCTTTTAGCCAAAATTCACATTTACTGAACTTGGCAAAAAATTGATGCTCTCGAAGTTTCTTCAAAGTTATCCTGAGATGCTGCTCGTGCTCTTCTTCATTCTTGGAATAGATGAGAATGTCATCGATGAAGATCACCACGAACTTGTCCAAGTATTTCATGAATACACTATTCATCATGCTTATGAAATAGGCTGGTGCATTAGTCAGTCCAAACGACATGACAGTGAACTCATAATGTCCATATCGGGTGGAGAAGGCAGTTTTAGGGATGTCCTCTTCACGGATCTTCAGCTGGTGATATCCCGACCGCAGATCGATCTTGGAGAAGATACCGGCTCCTTTTAACTGATCAAACAGGTCGTCGATCCTGGGCAGAGGGTACTTGTTCTGTATTGTAACATCATTGAGTGCTTTGTAATCTACACATAGCCTCAAACTTTCATCCTTTTCTTGACAAACAGGACGGGTGCTCCCCAAGGCAACGAACTAGGTCGGATATATCCCCTGTCCTCCAATTCCTTAAGCTGCCTTTTCAATTCTGCTAACTCGTTAGTAGACATCCGATATGATCTTTTGGAAATTGGGGCGGTGCCTGGGACTAGGTCAATCACAAACTCGATTTCCCTATCCGGTGGCATTCCGGGTAATTCCTCGGGAAATATATCTGGGTACTCCCGTACTATCGGTACTTCCTCCAAGACTTGAAGGTGAAAGAGGGCACATTCTTCTGCTTTCGGAATTTGAGGTGAGAAGATCACTTCTACGCCTTGGTCATTAGTGAGGGCGATGGACCTGGTAGCGCAATTGATCTGGTCTTAATTCTTGGCTAACCAATTTATCCCAAGAATAACATCTAACCCTTGCGATTCCAAAACCAAAAGGTCGACTAGAAATCGGGTTCCATCTATGAGCAATTCTACTTTCGGGCACAAAGTCACTGCTCTCATTTTTTCTCTAGGGGAGTGAACTACCATATGTTTGCTAAGAGTCACCATGCCCAACCCATGCTTATCCACAAAAGTTTTTGACACAAAAGAATGCGATGCTCTGGAATTGAAAATAACTAATGCTGGTACTAAGTTGGTAAGAAACATACCCAGCACGACGTCCGGTGCAGCCTGGGCTTCTTCCGCTGCCACATGGTTCACTCTCCCCTTGATGAAGGTCTGCGGCTTTTGCTGCGCCTTGTTCATACTTCCGGAGGCTCCTGGGGTTGCTGTCGCTTGCGTCTTCTTGGGGCACGCCTTGGCATAGTGTCCTGGTTCTTTGCAGTAGAAACAGGTCACTCCGTCCGACGGGGGACTGCTTTTCTACACTTGGCCACCGGTAGTTGGGGTACGGTTGTTCTGGAACTGCTAGCGGCTGGCTTGGAATAGCGGGCGGCTGGTTGAGGACTTGAACTCGCTCGACTGGGTCTTGAAGTTGCTGCCTTGAGGTCTGAACTTGTTTGCGTGCAGAAGGGTGTTGCGAACCTTATGAGAACCTCCGGAGTTATTCCTCTGATATGCCATTCTTCTCTTCCGGGTCTCTATTTCCATATGTTTGCCCTCTTGGCGGATGGCCTTGCTAACTAGCTGGTGGAAGTCAGCGTAGTCACCCGCTATCAGCTGCACTGAGATGTTGTCATTCGAGCCCTCCATGAACCTTTCCTGCTTGGCTTCATCGGAGGCCACATCTTCTAGCGCATAGCAGGCCAGCTGGTTGAAGTTCTGCACGTACTCATTGACGGTATGACTTCCTTAACGCAGGGCTCTGAACTCTTTTTTTTAGAGCCATGGTGCCGGTGGGGATGTGAGCTTTGCGAAAACTCTGCTCGAACTCGTTCGATGTCACAGCCTGCGGGTTGGCATGTGAGGCGGTGAAAGTATCCCACCATTGCGACGCAGGTTCGTTCAGTTGATGGGAAGCGAACAGAACTCGCTCCCGATCGGTGCACTGCAAAATATCCAGCTTCTTGCCAATTGACCTGAGCCAGTCGTCGGCGTCCATGGGTTCGGCACTGCCGGCAAAAGTCGGTGGCTTGATCCTCAAGAACTCTGAAAGCCAATTGGGAGGTGCTATGGCAGGTTGATGATGGGCTTGAGGTGCGGGGTTGTTGATGGTCGGAGCTAGCAGCTGGATCAACTGATTCTGATTAGCCATTAACTGAGCCCAATCTGGTCCTGCTGCCGGCGGAGGTGGGGGAATGGGGGCTGACTGGCTTCCCTAGGCTCCGGGGTTGGCATTGTTGCTGGGGTTCCTCCTCGTGTTCACCATCTGCCGAAGCTTCCAGATTTAGAGGAGAGAGAGAACTAAAGAAGAGGTTCTTTTAACAATCCCACCAACAGAACACACAAAAGCAAGGAAAACCACAAATAAGAGCCAAATAAAACTTCTTTTATTTTATTACAATAGTCTTGCGACTGTTAACAAAGGACTACAGCTCGTAGATAGCGCTTTAAAGCTAAGACTCAGGGTTTCCTAAACACTGGCGCTACGCTTGAACTTCTTCGGGGGTGGTTCTGAGGTAGCAGAGTCCTCATCGTTGGTGCGGTAATCGGCCAATTCTTCTTCCACTGCGCGGAGCTTCTGAGTCGCAGTGTGTAGCTCATCCAAAGTGGTTTGATACATGTGATCCATAGACTTAGTGAATTTCACCTGTCGTAAGAGACGGGGGTTGCTCTCGTACTCCGTGGATGAGAAGTCGCTGGCAGCGCCAAGAGGAGTCTTCATGGGGAAGTAGCGAAAGTCTGTGTGCTGCAGGTCCCGGGCGTAGATGTTCCTTAACTGGCGAATGGCCTCCCAGGCTGCATCTTGTACACCGTCGAAGAAGGTAGCTCGAGGAAGGGGTGTCGAAGATGTGAATGACCGCGTCGGCTGCATAATTATTGAAGATCTTCACTTCCACTCTCCAGCGCTCCTCGTCTCCATACAGGCCTAGGTACCCTTGGTAGAGAGGATAGGGACGGAATTTCAGCTCCCGCATGAGGTTGTATAGGTCATCAGCGAAGAGTCCGGTAAGGGTTCCGTGGGAGACGCGGGTAGGTTGCTCCATCTAAAAATTTTGAAGAGGAGAGAAAGTTAGTAACTAGTTTAGATAAGAGACTGAGCAAAGGAAGAAATGATTTTAAAAGAGGTATTTCTTATCAAGATATATCCTTAAGGTTGGTCTCTAGTTAACATCACGTCTTAGGGTCATTGTTGCTTTGATACCATTTCTGTCGGAACCCGGAACAACAACTCCGAGTCCCTCTATGTAAAATCGCACTATCCTAGGAAAAGCTAGTGCACACAGGGTCCACAGTAATGTATATCATGCAAAATCACTACAGATTATTACAAAACGAAAGTACGACCTTATGGCCAAGTCTTACAATAACATGGCACAGGGCCAACAAAATAAAAGCAGCGGAAAACAGTAAAGGTAGCAGATCAGCCTATCCAGCGTCCCATAGGCGAATGACTGTAAGACGCATCATACTCACTGAAGTAGTCCTCACCGCCGTAGTCGCCGTCGAAGTCTGGCAACAGATTTTAGCAAGGTGAGCACATAAAGTACTCCCAAGGTAAGCACATAAAGTACTTACGCAAGTTACACTAGGAGTTTTAACAGAGTGAATGCATGCATAGGGATAACAAAGGAAGGCTTAACAAGTTATTTGTGCGAAAAAGTAGTACTTGAATTAAATATAACCATGTAAGTATGAAAGCTGAATTTTAATACAATATACGAAACAATATTTGAAACAAGTAATACTGTTAGTGTAGGCTCCGACCTACACTAACTTAACCACGGGAATCCACCCGGACCATTACCAAAACCACCGTTAATTGTCTGAAATCCAAGTTTTGTAAAAATCCATGTGCCATGTGAGACTTCTCGCGGCCTACGCCACGCTCACATTCAGCCTATAGCGAGACTATATTTGGAACTTCACAAATTACTTAGCTAGGTCCGTTCCATACCGGACTTGTGGTAGTACGAAGTAACTTCGTAAAATGAATCGTAGAAACGGTTCTTAATCCGACTTAGGCTCAACCACATACCCACATGCACGACAATCAACCAGGTGTCACCAAACACGAGGCCTGCTGGCTCCCACCACCTAACCATTAGCCTAAGTCCAAATCATAAGTTTCTATTTTCATTTTTAAACCATTTTCATAAATCATCCTTGACTCACCGAAGTCAAGATTTCAAAAGGAACTATCATTTCATGCGAAAGAATTGATCCCACCTAAAATCACACTAAGCCAGGCTAAGGATTTCTATAAAATTTCTAGTCAATACTATAGTACTAACTAGTTTTCAGCTAGGATGACAAGGTATATGAATTCGAGGTTCAAATTGGCTTTATTCAAAGGATTATGGGTGTATGAAACTTTTAAGCTGAATTTAAATTAAATTTGAATAAAAGTACGCATGCATATACAGTAAAACAACATAAATAAATTTGAAATATTAGGTTCAACATGGTCAAAGGTGTAACTTGCCTTGATCGAAGTCCTGCCGAGAATCGTCGAACTCAAACTCTCCAGAATCGTCAAAATCTAACGTAAAGAGTCAATTCAAAGGAAATTCAAAAACAAAATTCAAATAAATTCAAATTTTCAAAACGATGCTAGAAATGGATAGATCATGATTTTAAAAAAATTTAGAAATTTGAACGGATCAATTTGGAGTTAAAATGAAAAAGTTATTGCCCTCCAAAGTTTTAATACAATTAAAAAGAAAGTACCCAATTATGACGTCAGCATGAATTATTTTCCTAAAGGAAATAACAGATTATGATGTCAGCAAGGTAAATAGGTTTTCGGCCGAATTATTTTTATACGAGAAAATGAGTTTATGACGTCAGCTGACGTCAGCCCTGGGTTATTAAAACTGGTTGAGACACTAACATGTGGGCCTAGTTCACGGTGGACCGAGTGCATGGACCAGGGTAGGGGTGAGGTGGCACACGGCAGGCAATGCACTAGCGTGGCACTGGCGTGGCCGGTGACGTGGCATCACGTGTCACGACGTGGCTGCCTCGTGGCTGCCACGTCACGGCGTCAGGCCGTCGTGGCTGCGCACATGCGGGGTGGCGGTCGGATGCCTGCGGGGCCGAGGCGTGGCACGCACGTGGCCGCCACGGGGCTGCTACCTGGGCGGTGGCGCTGATGTGGCCGGGGCAGCTAGCGGTGGCGCTCGGGGCCCGATGGTCGCCGGAGCTCCGGCGGGTGGCGGTGCCGGCCGAGGGTACCAAAATGTTGAGGAAAGAGAGGGGAGTCGATCGGTACCGTGCACGAATCCTGAGGGTGGCTGGAGCGGGTGATCGGCGGAGAGGGCGGTGGTCGGAGAAGGGTTCACGGCGGCAGAGGGGTTCCGGTGGCGCACGGGCCCGGGAAAGTGGTCGTCGGGGATCGTCGGGGCACGAGCAAGGTCGGAGCGGTGCTGGCGGGGTGCAGGGAAGCCTGAGGCGGCGGCGATCGCTCGCCGGAGTCGTCGAAGCCGCAGAGGGGAAAACAAGCACAGGGAGGTGCTGCGGGCTCCGGGACTTGAATTGAGAGGCGAGAGGGAGGCGGTGTGGGTAGAGGGACCTCGTGGTATCCCTTTTATAGGCGAGGAGGGGTGGTAACGGGTGCGCAAAATTCGCCAGAGTTGCAATGGCCACGGCAGCTTAATGCGCTGGTGCACAGGGGCATAACTGGGGTAATTAAGCCTGAAATGGGTGCGGGAGAGCGGAAATTTGAATGCGCATTAGTGCGGGTGGGTGATCGGGAAGGAAACCGAAGCTTTAAAAGCTTTGGTTTTCGGCATCAATGGCGGCAGCGGGCGGAGATCGCGCGGGGAAGAAAGACAAGCGATCGGTTGAGATAGACCTGACAGGCGGGGCCTACCGGTCAGCGAGAGCAAGAAAAAGGAAAGGGCGAGGGGGAAGGTTGGATCTGCGACATGTGGCAAGAGAGCGAGGGCGAGGCCGTTGGATCGGGGCGAACCGGTAAGTGAACGAGGATGGGTGAGATTCAATCCGACAACAGAGAGGAAATCTAAGCCGATCGAGTGAGGCGAAGGGGTAAGTGGCAGGGAGTAGACGAGATTCGGTACGGCAACGGGGAACGGTGCAGATCGTGCCACACGTCGGGAGAAGGAGAGGGGTAAGCGGCTGAAGCGGTAAGTGGGAGTGGACGGCCTGGATTAAGCCCGGCGGCGAGGAGGTTGGCCCGATGGGCGACACCTGTCGGTTCCGAGAGGTTTTGGGATTTTTATGTTCTTTTTTATTTTCAGAAATGGCTTGAAGGCTTTAAATTACTCAGAAAAATACCAAATAAACTTTGAAAATTCCAGAAAAATTCAAAGAACCTTCTGGGACTATTTTAGACTTAATAAAAATATTTTCAACCCATTTTGATAATTGATTTTTACACAAACACAAATTGTTCTATATAGGGAGGATTTTAAATCTTTATAATTTCCTGAATATTAAAGTAATTACGGATTTGACTTTAGGAAAATAAAATATATTTATTTTAACTTTCATGAAATGCAATAAATTCATTTTGGCCTTTATAAAATAAAAATTTTAATTTTCTCAACTCAGGGCTTTGGAATAAAATCCAGGAAACTTCAATAAATTTCAGAAATCATTTCAATAAAGGAATAAAAATTTTGGGATGTTACACGTCTAGAGAGAAAAGAATGGCTAGCGAGGAAATTGCAATAGAAAAGGCACATCTCTTTGATGGCTCTAATTATGCATATTAAAAAAAATTAAAATATCTATTTATCTTAAGACCATGAGTCCGAGCATATGAAAAATTGTAAATAAGGGTTATGTCATGCCTCTTAATTCACTACACCCTAAGGATCAAAAGGGGCGTAATGCTCATTTAGATGCTTAAGCTACGAATGTTTTATTTGGCGCTTTAAACGCAGATGAGTTCAATAGAGTGAGCAATTTGGAAATCCGCTCACGATATTTGGATATGCTTCAGATCAAATATGAGACATTCACAATGTTGCCTCATGAGGGTATAAATGAAATGTATTCTTGCCTAAACAATATTGTGAATGAGCTTAAAGGCCTTGGCACATCTCTAACCGATGTTGATATTATGAGAAAGATGCTTAGGGCGTTGCCAGAAAAATACGAGACATTGATGACTCTCTTCCTCAACTCTCCTGAATTGGGTAGAATGACACCAATACAACTCTTGAAAAATCCCATCACCAATGAGTTGTACAAGAAGGACAAGGAGGAGTTTGTAGAGCAATCTTCCTCCAAAAGGAAGAAGATAACTACTTTCAAGCCTAAAGCGGTATCAAGTGACGAGTCCGAAGATGATGAAGATAACTCCGAGGAGGAGTTGGCTCTTCTTGTAATAAGAATGAAGAAATTCATGAAGAGACGCTTATATCGAAGTGCTAGTGATGAGAAGAGCAAAAAGGGGCAATCACATGATCACAAGCGGTATAGCAATATTCGATGCTATGAGTGTGATGAGAAGGGGCACATAGCCTTTCAATGCCCAACAAAGAAGAATGACAAGGGCAAATCATCAAAGAATAAGGAGTTCAATGGCAAGAAGAAGCTTTTCAAGAAGCTTCACAAAGAAGGAAAAAAAATAAAACTCATATTGGAGAGTGAAACTCCGATGAAGAGTACATGGATTTCGACTCCAATGAGGAGGAGTCCCCCAAGAAGAAGAGATTGGTTGGAATCACAATCAATGAAGCTCCATCCCTCTTCTCATCTCCGATATGTCTTGTGGCAAAAGGAGAAAAGGTAAACTCTTTAGATGATAATGAACCTTTTTATGATGAGCTAATGGATATACTAATTAAATTAAATGAATTTCTTAGAAAAGAAAAATTAAAATTCAAAAGCTTAAAGAAGGAGCATATCTCTCTTAAGAACTCTTATGAAAAATTAAAAGAATCTCATAATTTGCTTATTCACAAGGATTCTATAAAAACTAGCACTAGTATTGGAATTACTTGTGATATTCATGATGCTGTGTCTAGTGTAAAAACATCTATAACTAGTATATCTACTTCATGTGATGATTTGATTAGTATGTCATGTTCTAAAATTGATTCAAATACTATTTTTGCAATGATAAACTTCTTGTTGAAAATAATGAATTAAAAGAGCAAGTGACCAAGCTAAAAAAGAGCTTGGAAAGATGCTACAAGGGTAAGCACACTCTTGACAAGTTATTAAGTGAACAAATGTGTTCATTTAATAAACAAGGTTTAGGGTATGTACCCATGAAAGGTAAGAAACCAACAAATAAATCTATAAGATTTGTTAAGCAAAATGGTAAGTATTGCTAAAAGTGCCGAAAAATAGAATATATGCAACAAAGTTGTCTTATGGATAAAATTCGCTCTACTGGATTATTTGACTCTTGTTACATGCTTAAGAAATCCAAAACTTGTAGCATCATTGCAAAATTTATTGGTACGTCAATTTTAGGTGCTAAGAGTAAAGCTATTTGGGTGCCCAAAGCACTAATCACTAACCTTCAAGGACTCAAACAAATTTGGGTACCTAAAAGATCTTAGATCTCTTTTAGGTGAATTACAAAACTGGTGGACGGCATTGAGTGCTTGATAGTTGGTGCACTTAATATATGACCGGAGACTGGAAGATATTTTTCACATTTGAGAGTGGAAATAATGAGAAGATCACATTTAGGGACAATTGTAAAGGAAAGGCATTGGGATTGAGTAAATTACTATCTCAAATGACCTTTTAATTTCTAATGTATCTCTTGTAGAAAAATTAAATTTTAATTTGCTATCCGTGGCTCAATTGTGTAATCTAGGATTAATATGTTCTTTTTCTAAAAATGATGTTACAATTTCAAATGAAAAAGACAAAGAACTTGTTTTCAAAGGTTTTAGATTTAGAAATCTCTGTTTAGTAGATTTCACCTCTAGTAGTTCGGGTTTCAAAACTTGTTTACTAGCAACAAAATTTTTTGGGATGGTTATGGCATAGAAGGTTGGATCATGTGGAAATGATTCAACTTAAAAAGCTTTTCAAACATTGTCGAGACCCGAATTTGCATATTCGGTCTCTCTGTGTAAACTGCACTAGTCCAGGATCACGCTAGTGCACACAGTCAAACATAGATGTCATCACAGTCATACACACGACAATAATAAGGGAAAACTAGAATATCGATAAAATATCAAAGGTACGACCTTATGGCCAAGCTTACAATATCTCTAGCCGGAAGGGCTTAACAAAATAGCAGCGGAAAACCAAAATAAAGCGTAGGCGACCAACGACAAGCCACAAAGCTATCGAGTGGAGAACGGCCTAATCCGTGAAGTCGTCAGAGAACTCTCCTTCCGAACCTCCCGCCGATAGTACTCTCTCCTCAATCGAGCAACATAGGCGTAAAGCCGTGAGTACATTGGTACTCAGCAAGTCGTTTGTAACAATAAATGCAATATAATATGCAAGGCTTACCAAAGGAAGGCTGAAAGGTTAATTTTGCATAAAGGCATTTATTGATGAAATACATTAAATAACTTGAAAGCTAAAGTTAATCAAAAAAAAGAATAACAGATAATCAAAGGAATAAACATGAACCACTTGTGAATACCAATTCACAAGTTAAACCAATAGTGAACTACCTGTCCACTCCCAACATAAACCACCAAGTTATAAATGAAACACTAACCCTCGTGTGAAATCCCGAGCACCGCCCATGACCGAGGACGCGGCTATTCGAATAGTTTTACACTCGCAGAGGTTGCACAATCAGATCCACACGATGTGATTAGCCTAGGCCTAAGGAAATCACAACAAGGCCTTTACAATGCTCTACCTCAACACAATCCTCGCCCGCTAGGGTTTCGTGATCACACCCCTTGCGCCACATGGAAATCAAGAACCATGTTCATCACAATGGCGTAATTGAATTGAAATATTACAAATTAATCACCAGTCCATCCCATAATAGACATGTGGTTTGCACGATTAAGCTCGGATCAATGGCGCACAAAGTTAAGTCCTTAACATTACCCGGCGAGACTACCACATCCCCAAAGTACAACTGCATTTCCCTTTATCGCACGATCACTCGCCTGAGTGCAAAACCAATTTGTATAACCGAGCCAACGCTACACCAATGCCGTGGCACAAATTTTAATACACGTGGCACCAACCACGCTCCATATATCATTAAGTCAAATTAATAATTTAATATGTGCGATGAGACCAAACGTAAATATAAATCGCTAAGCAATCTAATCGCATCAACCCATGTGATAAATAAACTAGCATCACTATTAAATTTCCCAACCTATGGTGACAAAGGCTCCATGGTATTTCAAAGTGTCAAGGAGGTATATTTGCAATTGGGTCAATAACTACTGCGGCAACGGTTTGAATAAAAATAGCAATGCAACGTAATTTAAAGCAAAATAATTAAATAATAGTTTGTAAAATTGGGTTCAACATGATCAAGGGACACGACTTGCCTTCGTTATGCTCAGCGGGGTACTCCGGTCTTCTCAGCGCGAAACTCGCTCCTCCGAATCCGAATCTAACGAGAGAAAGCGACCGGAAACAAAGAAACACATAAAATGACAAGCAAAAGAACTCAAAAATTCACAAAACAGAACCAACAGCTAGAGCTCGATTTTAGATGAATTTAGAAAAAGAACGGGTCAATCTGAGCTAGGACGGAGGAGAACGGGCTCCGGAAAATTAATTCAAAATTAATTCGGGAAAATTGAAAAAGGCTATCAGGTTGTGAACCCGGTCCACCGAATACCGGTCCACGGTGAACCCGCGCACGGAATGCTGCACGGGAGAGAGGGTCGACGGGCGGGGCGTGGCCGACGTGGCAAAGAAGATATGCCGCCACGCAGACGGCCGACGTGGCACCGACGCGGGCGCCACGTGGCTCGGGAGGCGCTAGGCCGACGTGGCACCGACGCGGCATGCCACGCGGGTTTAGGGCTGACGTGGCACGCTACCGTGCTGCCACGCTAGGCTGTCGGGCGGCGCGGCGCAGCGGCGCCGCGGAATCCGACGGCGGATGCGGCACGCGGCCGATTCGAGCCCTCGCCGATCCGAGCGGCGGCGGATCGCGCTGGCGCGGCGCGGCGACGGGCGATCGGCGACGCGTGGTGGCTCGCCGCGCGGCGTCGCGGACGCGCGCGCGCGGGCGCGCGGAGCGGGGAGATGGCGACGCGTGGCGCGCGCGGAGCGGATCGGCGACGCGCGGTCGGCGCTCGCGCTGGCGCGCCGCGGGCGCTGGCTGGTGCGCGGAGCGCGGGCGCGGGCTCGGGACCGAGGGGCGGAGCGGGTGCGGCGAGGGCGACGGGCGGCGACGCGGGCGACGGCGAGAGGGGCGGCGAGGCTCACCGGCGAAGTCCTCGCGACGGACGGCGACGAGGGGCGACGACGGGCGGCAGCGCGACGGGAGCGTTCGGCTCCGGCGACGCGCGCGCGAGGGCGAAGGCGAGGGCGGCGCGACGAGTTCGGGCGACGGGCACACGAACCGAGGCGAGGCGCGGTTTTATCACGCGAACCGAGGCAATCCAATCCGTTATGGCGACGGTCGCAACGCGACAAGTTTGGACGGCGGGATTCAATGCGAGAGATCGGACGGCTGGGATTGGTTAGGTTAGGTTCGCGCGCGCGGCGACGGGTTGGATCGCGGCGCGCCATCGGCGCCGAGGCGACGCGGGGCGGGGCGCGAAGCCGCCGCCGCCATGGATGCTGCCGACGCGTGGCGCGCGGCGATCGGGCGAGGACAGCGTGGGGCGCGGAAAGGGTACGGGCGGCGCGGCGGCGGATGGGTGACGCGTGGAGGAGAGAGGAGATCGGACGCGGGAATAATTCCTTTTCTTTTCTTTTCCGTAAATTCAAATAAACTTCTAAAAGCTCTAGAAAATAGCAAATAAATCCCAAAAATTCACCAAAATACTAGAAAATTCCTTGTGACACAAGGAACTCAAATAAAATATTTTCCACTTATGTTAATGTTTATTTTAATCACATTAAATCATTTAAAACTTTAAAAATTCATTTGAAGCTTCAATTAATTTTTAAAATTCCACAAAATTCATTTTTGAAATCCAAAGCTTTAAAAATCTCTAAAAACAGATGTTACAAACCTTACCCCTTAACGAGATCTCACCCCTAGATCGGGCCAACTAAGAGAATAGGTTCGAACTCCGCCTCGAGATCCTCCTCGCGCCCTGTGGCTTCCTCCTGAATGGTTGCTCCACCGAACTTTGCAAAACGGACCGCTTTATTCCGGTGACTCGCTCGACACTTCCAAGATTTTGACTGGTGCTCTTTATACGACTGATCCTCCCGCAGTCAACGGCCTCAATCGCATAACCTCCTCAGTGCACGCGCAGCACTTCTTCACCGGGACACATGAAAGACGCCATGTACCCCATCGAAAGACGCAGTAGCTCCAATCGATAAGCAACCTCTCCCTGCGCTTTAATCCCGAACGGACCAACATATCTCTGCAAGCTTCCCTTTAGCTGAAACCTCTTCACACCCTTGAATGGTGTGATCCTAAGATACACAAAATCATCGGCTCAAAACTCGCCTCCGGCGCCTGTATCTCGTGATAGCTTTTCTGTCTGCCAGGCGCTTTCAACCTTTCTCAGATCAAGCGGACCTTATCCTCGCCTTCTTTCAAATGGGGCCGCAAAACCCGACCTTCCCCGCCTCTTTCCAATTGAGAGGGGTCCCGCATTTCCGCCATACAATGCCTCAAACGGTGACATCTCGCAAACCGGCCCGAGCAACTGTTGTTGTATGAGAACTCGCAAAAGATAAGCAATCGTCCCACTTAGACCCATGATCAAGCACACAGTTCTCAACATGTCCTCCGTAACTGATTAACTCGCCTGTCTCACCATCCGCTCGGGGTGATATGTCAGATCGAATTCGTGGGTTCCCATAGCCTTATGGAAACTACCCCAAAACCGGAGGTGAATCGCGATCCACGATCCGACACAATCTTCTTGGGCACACCATGCAACCGACAATCTCGACATATATAGCTCGCCAATTTGTCACCCGTAAGTCGCCTTAATCTGGAATGAAATGAGCAACCTTGGTCAAACGGTCCACAATGACCCAAATTGAATCATGACCCTCTTTGGTTTTAGGCAATCCGACTATAAAGTCCATACCAATTTCTTCCCACTTCCACTCGGGGACTTTAATGGTCAGAGTAAACCCGCAGTCTCTCGTGCTCGCTTTACTCTCGACAAACATCACAAAGGGCTACATACTCGGCGATCTCACGCTCATGCTTGGCCACCAATACTTATCCTTAATGTCCTGGTACATCTTGGTACCGCTCGATGAATCGAATATAGTGACTCATGAGCCTCTTTTAGCAACACATCCTTTAGTTCTTGCTGTTGGGCACACACAAACGCCGCTTGAACCACAAGGTTCCCCGATCATCCACCGAAAATCCTCGACTTTACCTTCACTTAAATTCTTTCTGATCCACTGAAATGCCTCATCATCCGATCGAGCTCGCGACCGACCATCCAAGGTAGGTCGTGATCTCCATAGTCGCCAAAAATCCTGGTTCAACCAACTCAAGGTTAAGCTTCAAATTCTCATGCAAAGTCGGGCCGACTTCTCGAACCATCACCGAATTGCAAGATACCTTCTCGCTCAAGGCATCTGCAACCACATTAGCTTTCCTGTGATGATAATGTATGCCCACATTATAATCCTTTATCGCTCTAACCATCTCCTCCGCTCGAGGTTAAGCTCTGACTAGGTAAAGATGTATTTCGTAATTTTATGATCCGTAAACCTCACATCTGCTACCCATCGATAATGACGCCAAATCTTTAAAGCATGCACTACGGCCGCCAACTCCAAATCATGGGTAGGGTAGTTCTCTCATGCGGTCTCAATCGGCGTGAGGCATAGGCTACCACTCTCTTGTCTTGCATCAAGACACAACCCAAACCTTTGCGCCAAGCATCGCAAATATCTCAAAATCCTTGTTAATATCAAACACAAGCACTAGGGCTGTGGTCAAACTCTCCTTGAGTTTCAAAACTTTTCTCGCACTCGGCCCAAGTGAATTTCTTCTCCTTTGAGCAATCGTGAGGGTCCGCCACACCGAAAATCCTCAATAAAGCGACGGTAGTATCCTCGCCATACCGTAAAACTCCCGACTGGTAATCAAGTGGGTGATCGCCAATCCAAAACATCACTTACTTTCCCGGGTCAATCGCGACTTCTTCTGTCAACACATGCCCTAGAAAAGCGACTTTCTTCATCCAAAACTCACATTTGCTGAACTTTGCATACAACTGATTATCTCTCAATTTCTGCAATGCTAACCTCAAGTGCTCCTCGATGTTCCTCCTCATCCTTGGAATATATCAAAATGTCGCCAATGAATACAACGACAAACTTATCCAAATATTCCATAAACACTTTATTCATCAAATACATGAAATATGCTGGAGCATTTGTCAAACCAAATGACATCACCGTGAACTCAGATAGACCATAACGAGTCGAGAAGGCCGCCTTGGGTATGTCCTCCTTACGATCCTCATCCGATGATATCCCGATCTCAAGTCAATCTTGAGAACACTCCGCTCCTTAAGCTGGTCAAACAGTCATCGATCCCGGGCGAGGGTACTTATTTTTGATGGTGACCTCATTAGTGCTCAGAGTCCACACACATGCGCCGACTACCATCCTTCTTCTTGACAAACAACACCGGCGCTCCCCACGGGATGAACTCGGCCCGATGTAACCCTTATCCAAAAGCTCCCGAATTTGCTTCTTCAACTCGCTAAATCATTGGCCGGCATCCGGTAGGGTCTCTGGAAACGGAGCGTACCGCACAAGCTCAATCGTAAACTCAACCTCCTCTCTCGTGGCATACCCGAAGATCATTCGAAACACGCCGGTACTCTCGACAACCGTACACCCTCCAACCGATTACCTTACTCGCAAATCATGACCGCTCGCCGCACTCACCGGCCGCGATCACACCTTGACTCCGTCTCAATTGGTTAAGGTCACCGCTCGCTTCCCACAGCCTAACATCGCCGCCGCTTCAAGCCAATCCATTCCTAAGATTACTAGGGATCGATATCCAACAAAATCGTCGCCTCAACTCAACTCCCCGAATGGTTATCCTAACTCGACAACCTAGGTTGATCTCAACTCGATCCGGGATTGATTAAAAGAATGATCAAAGAGCAACAGTTTTCAATTGTTGCTTTAAAGCAAAACTCCGAGAAACAAACGAATGCGAAGCTCCGTAATCAAATAAAACGGTGGCAGAATCGAATGTACGAAACGCATCGATCACAACGCTCGTGCTGCTCGGCATCCTCTCGCGTGATGTGGTTCACCCGACCTCTCACCACCGTGTCCTCGCCGCCTCGCCCCGAGGCCGGGTGCCTCGCCCCGCTCCCGGTAGGGGTGCGACCGTGTGGCTCTAAGTCAAAGCGAATCGCGCCGGGCTCGCTCGAGGGCACTTGCAGCATAGTGTCCCACCTCGCGACACTTGAAGCAAGGGATGGATGCCGCTGGATTATTGCTCTTCGCCGCCGCCGCTGTCCATCGAAACTACTAGGACGCCGCCCCGATCAAATCGGCGCGTGTCTCGAGCCGGGTCCAAACTCAAGATCGCCGCCGCTGCTGCCGCCGGCGACTCGTGGCAGCTGGTAGGAACCAAAACGAGGCCTCTCGAGATCGGTGTGACCGTGATCCTCGCCGATCAACCTCCTCTTGCGACTCCTCGAGCTCGCGCGACTCTCCTCGATGAGAATGGCCTTATCCACCAATCGCTGAAAATCGCATAGTCGCGCCTCACGACTTGCACCTTCAAAGCCGGGTTCAAGCCTTCTTGAACCTCTCGCGAAGCTGCACCGCCGCTACATCCTCCGGCGTAGCGAGCCAACCGAGTGAATTTATTGAGATATTCACTCACCGATGTGTTCCTCTCGCTGAACTCCCAAACTCATCCTTCTTCATCTCAACCACTCCTCCATGACATGAGCGTGTGGAAAGCCTTTGCGAATTCCTTCCGTGTGATGTTATGTTGATCCTCATGGGCGCACAAAGAGTTCTCCCACCATTCCGCCGCCGGTCCTCGCCGATGTGCCGCATACAAAACCTTCTCTCGCCGGCAGATCGAGCCAAGTTCGATTTCTTCTCAATCGAACGGACCCAATCGCCGCCTCCAAAGGCTCGACGAATCGAGAAACAGCGGTCTCGCCCTCATAAATTCTCGTGATAGCCGGTCCACGACGAGGTGCCGCGTGGTACTGCTCGTGTGCCGCCGCATCATAGTCCGCATACCTCGCATCATAGTTCGCATCATCCGTGGTTCGAGCCATCAAGAATCGATCGAGTGCAGGATCCAAAACAGTGGTACCGCCGCGCAAAGATCGTTTCTCGGGTCCTGGTTCCCCGATGGCTACTGGAGGAGTTCTCGTATCAACCATCTTGCTCAAAAGGAAACCATCATTGATCGACCAAAGGTAAAAGACGAGAGGGAAAAGCATAGATAAGAGGTAAATGCGTCTAAGGGGTTTTGCTTAATGGAGACCTAACCTAAACAAGCACTTAGCCAAAAGGCTAACTAAGAAATCGAACAAAATAAACTCCAATAAAAGATTTGACATGATCGCAATATAATGCTTTTAAGGCAATATTTGCACTCACATCACACTCAACCGCAAATAAAATCCAACGTGTCTACTCTTACTATCTACTCAAGGCTCCCACTGGTCCCGACAAATAGGGTACACCGCTATCGCCCTCGTAATCGCCAGAGACAACCCACGAAAGGCGGATCGGCGCGATCGCTCTCGATCGGCGCCGAGTGAACTGACCGAGGTAGGCGCGACGATCTCCGTGATACGACGCTCTCCTCCGCTCGGCGTAGGCGACGGTAGAGATATCGGCGATCGCGCCGGGCTCCTCCTGCATCGCTCGTAGTCTCGGTGGCTCCGCATCGCTCCTTGAACTTCCGACGGTCTCGCCATGTTGATCTTGTATAGCTTGCAAAGTCGACGGATGGCTTTGTGCGCAACTCCTCGTGGCCGACATCTCCCACCGCACCGTGTTCTTGAAACTCGTGATGTAGCACCGCTGCCGACTCGGTGGTGAAGTATAGCCCGAGATGCTTCCGATGCGTTGACCTTTGCTTCTCATCCTTGTGAGGTAGACGGCAATCTCTTAAACCGAGGCACCGCAACAAAATGCGTAGAAGTGACCTCCATCCTCCCGTCGGGTCAGAGGAAGTTTGGGACATCTAATGCATTTGTAAAGGAAAGATCGCTTTATAACTTTAGGAAAACAAATTTTGCAAGAGTTGGGGCGAGAGACAAGAATCCTTAAGAATGAGGTAAGAAGATAGAGATATTCCTAAATATCAAGTTTAGTTGGTTTGATTTAGAAAATAAATTTTTGGGCTATCGACCAATTTAACTTAGGGCTTTGTCTCTACATCGATATGGCTCGATACTATCTCTCCGAGACCCGAATTTGCATATTCGGCCTCTCTCGTAAACCGCACTAGTCCAGATCACGCTAGTGCACACAACAAACATAGATGTCATCACAGTCATACACACGACAATAATAAGGGAAAACTAGAATATCGATAAAATATCAAAGGTACGACCTTATGGCCAAGCTTACAATATCTCTAGCCTAAGGGCTTAACAAAATAGCAATGAAAACCAAAATAAAGCGTAGCGACCAATCGACAAGCCACAAAGCATCGAGTGGAGAACGGCCTAATCCGTGAAGTCGCCAGAGAACTCTCCTTCCGAACCTCCGCCGATAGTACTCTCTCCTCAATCGAGCAACATAGGCGTAGTCGTGAGTACATTGGTACTCAGAAGTCGCTTGTAACAATAAATGCAATATAATATGCAAGGCTTACCAAAGGAAGGTGAAAGGTTAATTTGCATAAAGGCATTTATTGATGAAATACATTAAATAACTTGAAAGCTAAAGTTAATCAAAACAAGAATAACAGATAATCAAAGGAATAAACATGAACCACTTGTGAATACCAATTCACAAGTTAAACCAATAGTGAACTACCGTCCACTCCCAACATAAACCACCAAGTTATAAATGAAACACTAACCTCGTGGTGAAATCCCGAGCACCGCCCATGACCGAGGACGCGCTATTCGAATAGTTTTACACTCGCAGAGGTTGCACAATCAGATCCACACGATGTGATTAGCCTAGGCCTAAGGAAATCACAACAAGGCCTTTACAATGCTCTACCTCAACACAATCCCGCCCGCTAGGGTTTCGTGATCACACCCTCTTGCGCCACATGGAAATCAAGAACCATGTTCATCACAATGGCGTAATTGAATTGAAATATTACAAATTAATCACCAGTCCATCCCATAATAGACATGTGGTTTGCACGATTAAGCTCAGATCAATGGCGCACAAAGTTAAGTCCTTAACATTACCCGGCGAGACTACCACATCCCCAAAGTACAACCGATTCCCCTTTATCGCACGATCACTCGCCTGAGTGCAAAACCAATTTGTATAACCGAGCCAACGCCACACCAATGCCGTGGCACAAATTTTAATACACGTGGCACCAACCACGCTCCATATATCATTAAGTCAAATTAATAATTTAATATGTGCGATGAGACCAAACGTAAATATAAATCCGCTAAGCAATCTAATCGCATTCAACCCATGTGATAAATAAACTAGCATCACTATTAAATTTCCCAACCTATGGTGACAAAGGCTCCATGGTATTTCAAAGTGTCAAGGAGGTATATTTGCAATTGGGTCAATAACTACCGCAACGTTTGAATAAAAATAGCAATGCAACGTAATTTAAAGCAAAATAATTAAATAATAGTTTGTAAAATTGGGTTCAACATGATCAAGGGACACGACTTGCCTTCGTTATGCTCAGTGGGTACTCCCGGTCTCTCGCGCAAACCTCGCTCCTCCTAATCCGAATCTAACGAGAGAGAAAGCGACCGAAACAAAGAAACACATAAAATGACAAGCAAAAGAACTCAAAATTCACAAAACAGAACCAACAGCTAGAGCTCGATTTTAGATGAATTTAGAAAAAGAACGGGTCAATCGGAGCTAGGACGGAGGAGAACGGTTCTGAAAATTAATTCAAAATTAATTCGGGAAAATTGAAAAGGCTATCGTGGTTGCGGAACCCGGTCCACCGAATACCGGTCCACGGTGAACCCGCGCACGGAATAAAGGCACGGGGAGAGGGTCGACGCGGGCGGCGTGCCGACGCGGGCAAGAAGATATGCCGCCACGCGGCACGGCCGACGTGGTACCGACGGGTCGCCACGTGGCTCTGGGAGGCGCTAGGGTCGACGTGGCACCGACGTGGCATGCCACGTGGTTTAGGGCTGACGTGGCACGCTACCGTGCGCCACGCGGCTAGGCCGAAATGGCGGCGCGGCGCAGCGCGCCGCGCGGAATCCGACGGCGGATGCGGCGCGTGGCTGATTCGAGCCTCGCCGATCCGAAGCAAGCGGCGGATCGCGCGGCGCGGCGCGGCGACGGGCGATCGGCGACGTTGCGGTCGCGCGCCGCGCGGCGGCGCGGACGCAAGGCTGCGGCGCGGAGGAGCGGGAGATGGCGACGCGTGGCGGGCGCGGGAGCGGATCGGCGACGCTGCGTGGTCGGCGCTCCGCGCGGCGCCGCGGCACGCTGGGTGCGCGCGGCGCTGGCTCGGGACCGAGGGGCGAGCGGGTGCGGCGAGGCGACGGGCGGCGACGCGGCGACGGCGAGGAGAGGGGCGGCGAGGCTCACCGGCGAAGTCCCGGCGACGGCGACGGGACGGCGCACGGAGGGGCGACGGCGGCGGCAGCTGCGACGGCGGAGCGCTCCAGCTGGCGACGCGGCGCGAGGGCGGCGAGGGCGGCGCGACGAGTTCGGCGACGCACACGAACCGAGGCGAGGCGGCGGTTTTATCACGCGAACCGAGGCAATCCAATCCGGCGATGGCGACGGCCGCAACGCGACAAGTTTGACGGCCGGATTCAACGCGAGAGATCGGACGGCGGGATTGGTTAGGGTTAGGTTCGCGCGGCGCGGGCGGACGGGCGTGATCGCGCGGCGCGCGATCGGCGCCGAGGCGACGCTGGGCGCGGTTATTGTGCCGCTGCGCCAGTACGGATGCGCGACGCGCGGCGCAAGCGGATCGGAGGCGGAGAAGCGCGCGCGGAAAGGGCACGCGCGGCGCGGATGGGTGACGCGTGGAGGAGAGAGGAGATCGGGCATGGGAATAATTCCTTTTCTTTTCTTTTTCCAGAAATTCAAATAAACTTCTAAAAGCTCTAGAAAATAGCAAATAAATCCCAAAAATTCACCAAAAATACCAGAAAATTCCTTGTGACACAAGGAACTCAAATAAAATATTTTCCACTTATGTTAATGTTTATTTTAATCACATTAAATCATTTAAAACTTTAAAAATTCATTTGAAGCTTCAATTAATTTCAGAAAATTTTAAAATTCATTTTTGAAATCCAGGCTTTAAAAATCTCAGAAAAACAGGATGTTACAAACATGATTTAGTTGTTAGCTTGAAGATGTGAAGTTTAAGAAAAAAAAGCTTTGTAGCGCTTACCAAGCCAAGATGCAAGTGGCAAATTATTATCATTCCAAAAGTATTATATTAACCTTTAGACCATTAAAGTTCTTACATATGGATTTGTTTGGACCAACAATCTATAAGAGCATTGAGGGAAATAGCTATTGTCTAGTCATTGTAGATTATTACTCGAAATACACATGGGTATACTTCTTGAATGACAAAGGTAAAGCCTCCGAAGTTTTCAAAAGCTTTGCAAAAGCGCCCAAAATGAATTTGATTTCAAAATAAAGAAAATTAGAAGTGATAATGGTTCCGAGTTCAAAAATGTCAAAATTGAAAATTTTTGTGATGAACTTGGAATAAAACATGAGCTTTCCACAACCTACACTCCGGAGCAAAATAGAGTTATAGAAAGGAAAAATCAAACATTAATTAAAATGGCTAGGATAATACTTAATGAATACAATACTTCTGACATCTTTTGGGTGGAAGCTATTAACACCGCTTGTCATGCCATAAATCACCTTTATTTACATCGTCTTCGGAAAAAGCTTCCTATGAACTACTCATAGGAAGGAGACTGAACATCTCTTACTTTAGAATATTTAGATGCAAATGCTATATTTTGAGAAAAGGTGTTCGACTCTCTAAATTTCAAAGTTGATGTGATGAAGGCTTCTTGCTTGGTTATTCATCTAATAGCAAAGCATATCAAGTCTTCAACAAAAACTCTGGTCAAGTTGAGAAATCATGTGATGTTCAATTTGATGAAACTAATGGCTCCCAAGAAGAGCAAGAAAATTTAGATAATGTAGGTGATGAAGGACTAAGATGGGCAATGGAGAATATGCAAATTGGTAGTATCAAGCTAAAGGATGACACAAGCGCTTCAACTTCATCAAAGCAATTTGAACCTTCCACTTCTATCACAACGAGCAATGTTCAAGTTCAAGATGTAGACGAAAAAGAAGAGCAACCTCTACCTCTCAAGATCCACAACGCTATATCCAAGGATTATCCAATATATCAAATATTGAGTGACGTAAATAAGGGTGTTTAAACTCGATATAGAGTAGCTTCATTTTGTGAACATTACTCTTTTGTTTCCTTTTTTGAACCCAAAATTGTAGATAATGTTTTAGATGATCCTGATTGGGTAAATGCCATGCATGAAGATATCAATAATTTTGCAAGGAATGATGTTTGAAATTTAATAGAAAGACTCAAGGAGCACAACATAATTGGCACAAAATGGGTCTTCCGCAACAAGAAAGATGAGCATAGAATTGTGGTAAGAAATAAGGTAAGATTAGAGCTCAAGATTATACTCAAGTTGAGGGCTTATATTATGATGAAACATTTGCTCCCGTTGCTAGATTTGAGTCTATTAGAATTTTGTTTGCTTTTGCCCTGAGTTTTGATATTAAGCTCTATCAAATGGATTTGAAAAATGAATTCTTAAATGGCAAAATCACTAAACTTGTTTATATTGAGCAACCTCCTGAATTTGAGAATCCTAAGAAGCCAAATCATGTGTATAAACTCTCAAAAGCTCTATGTGGACTAAAATAAGCTCATAGAGTATGGTATGAGCGATTTCGGGATTTTCTACTCTAAAAAAGATTCAAAATCAAGAAGATTGACACTACATTATTCACGACCACCGTCGCTTGCCTCTTTGTCCTCTCTCTACTTCTTGTCATCCTCCAACCCAATCCCCCCACAATTTGTCCTCTCCACCGGTGGTGTGACACAGCGAGTAGCGGCCATCGACAGCTGGGAATGAATGGAGGTAATGGCACAGCCTCATGTGCATGTTGCCGTCCCCAGCGTGATGAAGCTTGAGAAGCATAGGGGGTAGAGATTGGGCGGCAGCAGCGGATCCAAGCATCTTCTTTGACTTTGATCACCGGATTCAATCGTCAACCTCCTCGCTTATGTCCGCCAGATCCAATAGATGCGCATGTGGTCATCATCACCATGGTGCACCACATCCTCACCATTGTTGCTAGCCACCACACCGTGGGGCTCACAAACAACTTCATAAGCCACCTCGTTGTTGAGTTGGCATCACCGTCGCTCGTGTGTGGCTACCTCACTGTTAGGCTAGCATCACCATTGCTTGTGTGTGGCTCTACCTTGCCCGTGCGCCGATTTGCCATCACCAGCTCACGGATGGCCTAAACGCCAACAATGCCACCGAGCATGTCGCATCCTCTTCTTCTCTATTATCTAAATTTATATTTTGTTTCAGTTTTCTTGACTTCTCATTTTGGATTTCCCGAGGAAAAATGTAGAAGTCCATGTATTTCAGGATTCAAAGTTTGTAAATTTTAACCAACAACTAGTCGAATAATATATATATATATATATATATATATATATATATATATATTATATGATAAAAAAATGATGTCATTGGATTTGTATTTAAATGTACTTTCTTATGATTATGATTTTGTAACTATGAAAAAGTATTGTAGAAGAAATTAATAGTCAAAGCTCAATCTTGGATTCAATGCACACATCAACATGATTTCTGTTGCTTATATGGTTATACCCAGTACCTTGCAGCGCCTCTTCGACGATCTTATCCAGCCTTGTCGCCATCTTGGGCATCATGTGGGTGCTGCAGTCACCGACAACCCCCTTGCTGAAGTAGGCATTGTTGTGAATATTGCGGTATAAGCATATATGTGGCATGCATGTAACGGCATTGCATGTATTTAGTTCATCTGTTACTAGGAGTTAAGTTAGAAGGTCATATTTTGCATTATAAAAGAAGAAGAAAACGCTGCAGTTTAGTGTGACAAGCAGCACAAAATATTTTGTCTCCTCTGTGTTCGTGTGTGTTCGTTGTTGCCGTATATTTGCCAATGGATTAATCTAACAATTGGTATCAGAGCCTGGTGAATGCCCAAAATAATGCCGAGAATGGAGATCATCGACCCGATGGCGTCAGCATCAGCAAGCGCACCGACGAAGGAGAGTTTCGCGGTGGTGCTTCACTATCTTGTGCTCACAAGGAGCAATTACACGATGTGGATGATAAAGGTGAAGGTGTTCATGAAGGTCCAAGGTGTATAGTACGCCATCGAGCTCGGCGACGCTGACACACGCAAGGACCAGATGGCGTTGGCGGCTATCTACCAAGGTATTCCTGAAAACATGCTCTTCCTGTTGGCTGAAAAAGAGATAGCCAAATCCGCGTGGGAGGCGTTGAAGACCATGCACATGGGAGCTGAGCGCATGAGGGAAGCTAAGGTACAGACCCTCAAATCTGAGTTTGAAGTGCTGCGTATGACGGAGTCGGAGTCGATCGATGACTTCGCCATCCGGTTGACAACAATTGTTAACAAAATCAGAGGGCTCGGTGACAAGATGGAAGAGAGTTACGCAGTAAGAAAATGACGTGCACAAGACTTATTCAACACTCCCACTGTTGCGTCGTCCTTCTCCTGCACTTGACGTGAAGCGCTCTGCTTTGCCACTGGTTCGGCCATGATCGCCCTCCTCCAGCTGTGGGACCCACTGTCCTCTTGCACAGACGCAACCCGCCGACGTGACCCTCCGTGACGATGAGACACCTTGGGATGCCCACACGTGAAAACAACTACTTGCTCTCTGATCTTCACGTAAATTTCTTGCTTGATGCTTCGCTCGATTCTGATCTCTGTTGACACCACGTGGAGCTACCACTGCACCTTGCTTTGCTCTTGTGTTGACGTCACTAGCTGCATTAGCGCGACGCCATGCCGCATCAGCCACCGTGTGTACCAAAGTAAAAGAGGTGAAAATTCGTAGCAAAAGGAAAGGTAGGGGCTTTTTTGACAAAAAAATCGAGGGTCTTTTCGCAATAAAAGGAGAGTGGAGGGGCTTTTTCGTAAAAAAACTAGAGACCTTTTTTGAAAGAACCGAGGGCCTGTACATAATTTCGTAAACCGCGACTCGTTATCAACAAAAAAGTAGGGTTTTTTGCAAAATTCCAAGGACCTATTCATAAGAAATAAGGACCATACGTAATTACCAAAAATATGGGGACTTTCTCGCTTGGGGAGGCACGTGGACATGGTGTGGGGGGAGGAATCCCCCCACTTTAATATACGGAGTATGGTGGAGGAAAGTAAGGGGATGCAACGGCAAGAAGGGAGGGAGGATGAGAGGAAGCGGAGAGAACAAGAGGGAGAGGGAGCGAGTGGCTACGGGAGTAGAGCAAAGCATCAAGTAATAATAGAACTGTTTTGAAATTCGGGTATAACTTCGGATCCGACAATGGTCGTCTAGGTCCCTTTTGTTTTGACAATGGCTTCTAACTTCTGCTTTTATTTCACTATTTATTAATTTCGTCCTTTTCTAGTTTTTTTAGTTTTTAAGGATGTTTTTTGCCTTTTTTTCAGTATTCCTTTTACATTGTCTGTGATGGACTAACATGTTTTTTCTAATTTTATATTTTTTAATTTAATTACGCTAAATAAGCCATCTCAGCTACAGCGAAAAAAATAGTTACGTTAAAAAAAAGCCATAAGCCATCGCTATTCTAAGCGCTGCCTAGTTCCAAGAAAGTATTTCTTTTTTACATGGGTCCCACTGGAGAGTAGTCTGAATCAATCTAACACATTAAGCCCTTAAGGCCTCATCTGGAAAAGGAATTTTGTATAGCTTTCAAAGAAAAATAAATATCCACTCTCACTAGATATGGAATTTCGTACGAAATTCTTGTCAGAGAAGTGCATTCCAGAAGTACATGCTAGGCGCCCAACTTTAGAAACAGCAATGTGTATTTGTTTAAAACCTTTTTAAGATATATAGATGGAATAAGCAACTTGCATGGACCAATTTCAAAATATTCAGATTTGATAAAAGGGCAAAGGTAGAAAATTACATATACCGGATCATAAGAATTAGGAACAGAAATTTACATTGCATCACTAAATTTATTGGAGACTGATAAGCAGAACAGCTGTAACATATCTCCAAATACTACTTTGCTCATTTGGCCTTCAATTGAAAAATTACAGAAACCATATGAGCAGTAAAACGGTTAAGAAGAAAAAATAAGAATGCCTAAAGAGTGGAAACGAGCTTTCTCCAACAAATAATTGCCATTCCATGAAATTGAGGAACCAAACAAAAGGATTACACTCTATTACCCTATGCAACCTCCTTTGAAAAAAAAAATGAAGGAGACTAAGCAAGGCCCAACAAATTTGTGACGATGTGTCCTGCAAATGTATCATACATCACAAGCAACCAAATGCATTGTGAAATGCCTCTGGATGTTCTTGAAGGGGGCCTGCTTATCTCTGATATTGAGGAATGTGCTTCTTCGTATCTTTGTATCTCCTACATGTAATTCACAAAGGTTACCTAGCAAGCATCCTTTCAAACAAAAAACAGCTTTACACAGAAGAATTTCGTTTAACCAAGATCTAGTCACATTCAGTCATGAAGAAAGTTAAGAATTCTAGCGCAAAACTATGGTCTGCAATCAAAGAACAAAACTGATGTTTCTGGGGTTGAAGAGTTGCTTTTCTTCGAGCAGCTGCAGATTTCAACCAGCAATCTGGTTTCAAGGGAACAGTAACAAGGCCAGAACTTCTGGCAGTAGTAATTAGAAGAGGGAAAACCAAGCGCATTATTAGACTAACATATACACAGTTTATAGAAAAGTGGCACTAATTCAGGAAGACCTATAGAAGAAATAGAATATTGAATATTTCTGCAATGAGATGGCTAGTTTACACTTCTCATATAGAAAATTAGCTGTTAGGCATGGTATTCCCAGGAACAATTATCAAAAAGCAGGCAACACCAGGAAAACACAGATCCTGGTTAGATAAATACTTTATTATTTATGCTGACCTAAAGAACCTATTTTAACTACACAACATATTTCCTAGTTGCACTTCTTCTCTGGTGGCAGCAACTACTCAATTGAATATAACACAATAAGATATATAAATGTAAGGCAAAACACTCCCTGCGATAACGATGCTGCTGAAGCGGATTTTTGAGATTGCAGCTGATTCTTCAGATGGTCTCGGTGCTGCTGCTGCTGCATGTTCTCAAATTGCTGGAGCTGGGATGGGAAATTGATTGCACTATAGTTCAGTGCACCTTTATTTTGATTACCATCTTTTGTCACTTATAGGATTTGAGAGTATGGATTTGCTGAAGATGTGCGCTTGAGATTTTCACTGACAGGCACAGGCTTCAGTCCAGTCCTCAAGATCTTGAAGGATGCACTTTGCTGCATAAACATATAAAATCTAAGTTAATCAATTCTAGGTCATTTTGAATAGCTTCAATTTCCCATTGAGTGTATATGTTCAAGAGGGCAGGCAAGTGAAGAGTTACACAACCCTTCCGACAAACATATAAATATTGGGTTATTGACATGTGAAGGGTTAAACAAAGCAATAGGCTGAAAAGTATGCTCCTGTAATGCTACTTATTCTAACAAATAAAAAAGAACCCTTCCAACAAACATATAAATATTGGGTTATTGACATGTGAAGGGTTAAACAAAGCAATAGGCTGAAAAACACGCTCCTGTAATGCTACTTATTCTAACAAATAAAAAAAAGACCATATTCTGAACTATAATGGAGCCTAGTAGTACAGAAGGCTAAGAGAGCTGGAGATTGAAAAGGTATACAGAACATGGGAGCCATTAAGACACATTTTGTACATCATAGGCTATTACAAGCACTAGTTTCAACATATTGACATGGATAAAAGACTTACAATGGTTACAAAGGATGGCACAAACAAAGCCAATCCAATATTTCAACACGAAAATGAAAAGAGTATCTTCAAAAGGAGGAACAAGGCCATTTATGGTGATTCATGTGCTCAACTTCTGGAAAGGTGAGGATCATTCATGACATACCTATCTTAATGCAAGATTACCACAACTATCTGGTGCTTTGATTATTGACATAGCTTGAAACAGTTCTAGAATAAATTGTGCGAGAAGGCAGGTTATACTGTTATAGGTATTAGGTCTGATTAAGTAATATGCACCTTAGTACAACGCATGTATACCAAAACAACAAGAAATGTAACCTTCAAGCAATAACGATAATAGAGTTACACTGCAAGTTTATTTACATGGTTTCCATTTCTCTATATATCTCAAGTTCTCAACTTTACAACCTGAAAACAGTAGCATATTCATTAAACTATTAAAGAGGTTATAGCAAATAGGAATCACAACAGATGAAAGCCATCGAACATACCTGAGGCAGTAGCATCAAGAGACCATAAAGTGTTTTCAGAAGCCAAGTGTGCTTGCCAGGCTAGAGAAGCTGCAAGTTTTTTATAATACATTAATGGAGTCGCATACCATATAGAATAGTAACCATCATTGGAATGTCAGAATCTCCATATGTTGTGATGTGGTCACATGAGAAATTAATAACAATACCTCCAAACTTTCGCGTAGCCCACATGACAAAGATCTTCCATGAGGATTGAATGTCTTGGATTGAACACGTGGTCTGATATTTAAATAGAAACATCAGCAAGTAACTAAAATGAATCTAATAAATGATTACTTTGGACTGAAAAGTACTTTCATATATGAGCTTTCGTACCTAGCTTCTCCATGGATCATACCCACTTTAAGCAATAAGTGGACCAAATATATCGTCAACCAAGGTGATATTAGTTTCCCTCCAGGCTTTTTATTTTTGGCGAGGCACCTAATAATACTACCCAATGACGAAATAATGTTTACATGGTGCTGCATTACAAAAGGTGAAGAAAATAAACTACGGGAAACAAAATACAGCGTATGTTACAGATGGCTATGTAGTTACATGGCTAATTTATATCAACTTCCTTTGTCAGCCTGTGAAAGCGTTAGTCATACATAATGGACTGCAAACAAAACTGCAAAGAAATAAGGAGCTTAAGAAATCAGGAGCCTAAAATATTATTGCCTCCAAGAGAACCCAACGAAAATACAACTATGCAATGCATAATTCAAGAGGTTCAGCTATAAACCGCAAATATTAAATTCAGAAAAACATAAGAGGATAGAGTCATGTTTATTAGAAAGCTCACTATTAACGGGCCAACCACATAGCGTAAGAATTTATAGGAGTACATTTCTTTTCAAGAACTAATCAATTAGCAGAGAGCAGTACTATTTGAACATATGACAACTTCGTCGATAATAACACATAAGCATCCAACAAGCATTCCACAGGAATAAGCTAGAGGCACATTATTTAAATCGTTTCAATCAATGATGCTGCACTTCCTGAAGAAAAGCAGATACAAACAATGGTTTATGCTTCATTGATAATAGCACACTAAACTTTACCTTTAACTGAAGTCTCGGGAACTCCACATAACGTAAGACACAATGTTGTCCATTCCTGACAATTCCGAAGACAAAACCGTTGCTAAATAGAAAATGTCACAGAATTAATAGCAAACATCACAAAATTAATATGCCGATAAGCAAGAAAAAATAGACTGCACACACAAACGCTGAAAAAGCAGACAAAACAATGGTTTATGCTTCACTGATAATCACACATTGAACTTTACCTTTAACTGAAGTCTCAGGAACTTCACATAATATAGGACATAATGTTGTCCATTCTTGACAATTTCGAAGACAAAATTGTTGCTAAATAGCAAACATCACAGAATTAATATGCCAATCAAGCAAGGGAAAATAGACTGCACACACAAACGTAGAAAAATCCAATATGTAGGTGTATTGATCCAGTTGGGTAAGACGTAATGTTGTCCATTCCTAACAATTCCGAAGACAAAACCGTTGCTAAATAGCAAATGTCATAGAATTAATAGCAAACATCACAAAATTAATATGCCGATAAGCAAGGAAAAACAGACTGCACACACAAACGCTGAAAAAACAGACACAAACAATGGTTTATGCTTCACTGATAATCACACACTGAACTTTACCTTTAACTGAAGTATCAGGAACTTCACATAATATAGGACATAATGTTGTCCATTCTCGACAATTCCGAAGACAAAATTGTTGCTAAATAGCAAGCATCACAGAATTAATACGCCAATCAAGCAAGGGAAAATAGACCGCACACACAAACGTAGAAAAATCCAATATGTAGGTGTATTGATCCAGTTGAGTGCATTAATAAAGGAAGCGTAAGAATACACAGGAATACATGTCTTTTCAGGAATTAAGCAATTGACAGAGAGTAGCACCATTTGAACATAGGACAGCATTCTAAATAATAACAAATAAGCATCCAGCAATCATTCCATAGGAATAAGCCAGAGGCACACTGTTGTAATTGTTTTAATTGATGCTGCAGCACCTCCTGAAAAAAAGCAGACACAAATAATGGTTTATGGTTCATAGATAATAGCACACTGAATCTACCTTTACTTGAAGTCTCAGGAACTCCACATAGTCTAGGACAGCATGTATCCATTTCTACATTAGAATTCAGAAGCAACCACTATGGCTAAACAACAAATGTCAGAGAACTAATAAGACATAATCAAGCAAGGAAAAACAGAATGCACACGCAAACATAAAAAAAAGTCCATATGTAGGTGTATTGATCCAGTTTGTTGCACTAATAAAGGAAGAGAAAATTCACTTCGTATGAATCATAGAATAATAGTTAGTCCAGCACAAAAATATTAGGCATAGATGGAGAAATTCTTTTTTCTTCCCAAAAGAGGCGCCAGATCTGGGTTGGTTCCCTCCACTACGCGGCGGGGGGGGGGGAGCGAGCGAGAAGGCGCACACCGATGGCGGGGAGAAGGCGCAGTGGCTGAGCAGAGGAGGCGAGGCGCGAGCACGGAGGCCGCTGGCTGCGAGGGGGGCCGCTGGTGCAGCAGATCGACTCAGCGATGTCTCCTTCCTGCTCGAGGATGGGGTGAAGGGGAACGGGAGCGAGGGAGCGGCGGCGGCACAAGGGGCGTGGGAGAACCTGGGGACACGGGCAATAATAAGAAGCGGCGGCATGCGATGTGAGATAGTTAAATCCAGCGCAGGGGGAGAGCGAGCAAGAGGGCGCACACCGGCGGTGGGGAGAAGGCGTAGTAGCCGAGCGGAGGAGGTGAGGTGCAAGCACGGAGGCCGCCGGCTGCGAGGGGGGCCGGTCCCTCCACTGCGGACCTGGACGGCAGTCGCCGTGGCCTGGCGGTGGCGGTCCCGGGGGGAGCACAGGGCACATGTCCTGCGGACGGATGGCAAGGGAGAAAGCGAGCGCGAGGGCGGGGAGGAGGTAGGAGAGCAGAGGACGTAAGGACGCATGCGCCACGAGGAAAGCCACGTGAAGGTTCACGAGAAGGCAACGCAGGCGCGAGGCGCAGAGGTGGACGGGCGGATGCTGGCGCTGGGGAGATCGGACGGGTGCGCGAAAGACGAAGCGACGAAGCCGTGCTGCGCCAACAGCTGGTAAGGAGCACCACACAGCCTGCTCGTGCGTCCGCTCGCATGACGTGCGCACACGCGTCGAGCCAAGGGAGCAGGGGTTTCGACGTGGCACATGCGAGAGATGAGGAATCCCCCTGGCTTTGATTTACGGTAGATGTGTGTTTCCTAGGCTGGAGAGAAAACAGTAGCTCGAACACGCTGGAGAGACAACAGATCGATTTTTTTTCCGAGAGCACAGCGCTAATGCAAAAAAATATGAAAAAAAGATAAAAAAAATAAAAAAACAAAATTAAAGAATAGTGAACTAAAAGTTAAAAGACATAAGCTAAAACCGAAACGAGTGGAGTCTAAAACTGATTACACCAATGTCCTTTTATTCAAAGCAAACAACTAAACATATTCGAAAGACTCTACATCCAAAAGGGAATACAAATCCACTCTAGTATCCATAACTAATACTTCCTAAATACAAAATAAACTCTCCGAAATAAATTTAACCTACCAAAATAAAATTAAATTCTAACAATTACCCCCATAACCTTATTTCTTCACATTTGGTCACGTCATCTTCTCATCATCTCCAAAAACTCGATCCGCCTGGAGCGTATGCCGGTCCTACAGCTGTTTCTGCTGCGCATCTCCTTGGACTGCTGCGCCTTGGAACATTCTCTCTCCGAAGTCACTGAAGCTCCTTCACCTTGGCAAGCCGCTGCATGACCTGCATCACCTTTCCCTGAGCCCAGTCTATTGAGTCCCTCACATGTGCTTGCAATTTCTTTCAGACTCCATCTCTAGAAACTTTTTCCGAGTGCTCTCTACCAGGTTGTGCCTCCCCTCTTCCTTTAGCCCCGCTCAAGTTAGCGATGCATTCTATCTTTTTTACTATTCCTTAATTTTATTTTTTTTAGTTTTTCTTTTTTTATATATTCTTTTGCATTGTTTATGATAAACTATCCTATTTTTTATTTTAAAATTTTAATTACACTAAATAAGATATCTCAATTACAGTGAAAAATAAGCCAGCTACAATAAAGAAGTTGTAAGCCATCGGTAATCTAAACGCCCTGTCTTGGCATGCTTTGATGCGACATAACCCTTACTCTGAATCAACAACTGCATTGTCATCTCCAAAGCATCTGCTTTCCGCTACTTCTGCATGTGCATGTCCTGTGCCAATTGCATACATATGGGGCTCACCAACTCCTTGATCACCTGATGCATCACCTGATGCATGTGTGGATTCTTTTAGGCTTTGCTTATGATTTATGATTGTAACTTATGGCTTTTGGCTGAAACTGTAATGTTCTTTTAGGCTGATAGCTTATGGCTAAAGCTGTTGCGTTTTGTTCGGCTGATGGCTTATGGCTTCTTGTTGATTTTGACACGTGAAACTATGTTTTTTTTACATACAAAGGACCATGATAAATCCATAATATATAAGCAAATGTAACAAAGTGTTAAGAAAGGTTTGTAAACATGTATGTTAGTAACGTCCGAGTTAATAATGAAAGACAGAGGTACATGACCCATTTATTGCGGCTTTGAAATGGAAACATATTACCCTACAACAAGATTGTACGAGATGATGTCCCAGACGTAATCCATTTGCGCATCCCCATAGAGCACCGTCTCTATTGGCGCCGTCGTGCTAACTGGTTCGTCTGAACTGTACCCAGGCCCTAGCGCAAAGTCCACAAAATCCGGATCGCCCAACTGCTGGTCAATGATGAAATTGTGGAGGGCCATAATTGCATAAATTATTTTCGTCTGGCGCTCTTCAGGATATGCTGTAATGTTCTCTAATATGCACCACTTCCGCTTTCACACCCTGAATGTTGATAGTTGATCGTCTCCTTGCATCCACGGGGCGCTAGACCATTGTCGAAATTCGACATGTACCAGGTGTTCCTTTATGGGGCAAGGTACCCCACACGGTTTGGGTAGCCCGAGTCGACTATGTAATACTTTTCTACGTAAACACTAATTTAGTAATACTACGGATGATGCAACAATTACGCGTGGTTAGCGACAAAAGTTTTGCGTGTACATACTTGCGGGAGGGTTCGAGAACACATGTCCGAACCCTGCCAATGTGTCCATGAGGATGTGCATGTCGTGCGCTAAGCCTAGCCATCCGGTAGTGACCCAAGTGAACATCATATCAAAGTCACATACGACTAGCACATTCTGACTAGTGTACCTGTAGCAATTTGTGTACAGGACCCGTTGAGCCTTTGGCAAAACTGCAAGGATGTGAGTGCCATCTATTGCTCCGATTAACCCTGCAATGTGTGGGAAAAAGTGAGACGACGGCAAAGATGGGTGTACATTGGTGAAAAGGGAATCATATAGCCAAATGTTGTAATGCGTCAGATCGTACAAGTAGCTAACAATTATCGGTACAACCAGCATTGCACATGCATACGACTGGCTACAATTCAATGTTAAAGTTCAATAGAATGACAAGTAGCTAACAATGATATGAACAGGATAGTAATAACTAATAGTCTGTGAATGGAACGACACAAGCCGATGTGGTGGAGGACGAATCAAAGATCGAAAACGCTCAACTGACGATAACATGGACTACACGAGACAGAAGGAAACTCAGCTCGGCTATGGACTACTTGGACTGCTCTAATGCCCAAGCGCAAAGTAGCCAATCAGCGTAGAGCACCGGGTCACTAATCACCTTGAACATGTCATGGTTTTACTTTTTCTGTAGCACCATTGTGGTTGCGATCCACACCTCCAGCCCATGGGGTAGTCGTCTGCGATGACCATGCTAAGGAGCTCCTCATACTCATTGTGCAAGCTATCTTTGTTCATGACCGTGGCCATCAATTGAGCCTCGTTGTAGTCACACACATGCTCCTTGCAGTCTGAGAGGTGGTTGACCTTAGACCGCTTGCTGGAGTGTGTGTGTCCTTGAACTACGTATAAGCAGGCTGCTTGCTAGCCCTACACCCAGCAGAGCTGCGGGACTCGACCGGCAGGTCTTCCTTTTTGTCCGAGTTGTCTTGCGTACGCCTTCATGACCCTGCCGGTGTATTGGTGTGCTCATTCGTAATGATAGCACCCTCGAACACGTCTGCATTAGGTCCTCGTGCGGTAGTGGTGCATCCCAGAACTGTCTTAGTGGACTGAGGGCCTGCAAAATGATGTGCCAGGTGGGGTAAGGCCGCGTCGAACAAAGCATGATGACACTGCAATAAGGCAACATCATTCTTACCATCTCTTGTTGTTCCCACCAACTAGAATGCATAGCGATGCTGTCGATCACCGAGTTGATGCCCAAACCTAACACGTTGTGCTTAAGCATGCGCCACTTTGCGTACAGAGCATTCTGGTTATCCCAATGGTTCTTGAACTACTTTTTGGGTGTAGTACCTTCCTATGCGCTGCTAGAAAATCATCATGAGATTAACCTTGCCTTGTCGGTTGAGGCACATGATCTATCAGTTTCCGGCGAGGACCTCTTCACAGCACAACTACCAATTGAGCCTCGTCATCCCAAATATTTGCATTGCTTGCCATAGGATCCATCTGAAGTGCAAACAACACACAATGAACAAACATACTACTAACTTTGGCCAAATGCGACAAAAGGGAGAAAAGGAGCAATACTACTAGATTACACATTGAGGAGTTAGACGTATAAGCGTATTACACATTGGATCAAAAAGATACTACATGATCCAGCATTACACACAGACACACCTAGGATTAAATTCCTATGGTCACGCATGCACCTTATTCGTATGTATTACTACAATTGTTCGCCCCTATGCATTTGGGAAGCAATTAAGCAAGAACCTACCTTATTGCAAGCTGATGAAACATTTGCAACAACAATAAAATAGGGCAAACAATCCTCACACAGGCCATCTAGCTTACCTAACAGTGGGTGTGTAAGGGGTTTGTGTTGGTGCCGGGGATAGACAGCAGAAGATCTTGAACGAAGCTTGGTGGGACGGCATGTACGAAGGCTTCAGTGACTGTTGGGGAGGCAGTAAGCACTTTTGATAGGGCGTGAGCCGCGCTTCGTACCTCCGTGAGCACAACTTCTATGGTTCTAGCATCGGAGGTAGTGTCTGAGGGCGACCCGGTTTGTGACTGAGGTGGTGTCACTTTCATCAATAAATCATCGTTTTTTGCATAAACACACAAGAACTTATCCTATAGCACCATCCTGCACCATTTTTCTGTCATCTGTCCAAAACTAAGTATGTTGTTGCATAGACTCAGTATAAAATAAATTTCTGACAGCAACTTCTGATTGTCATTCTTGCATTGCAATGGCATCGATCATTTTTCTCTTATCTGCACCGTGGAGCCATCATGAAACTTTACTTTGCTCGAAATCTTCTCGTTAAGCTCATAAAACATGGAGTGATCTTTCGTTATGTGATTGCATGCTCTATTGTCCAAGTACCACATATCAGAGTGATCGTGACTACCCCCTCCATGCGTAGTTTAAGAACTACGTTCTTCTTATTCAACATCACCATTACCGGCGCCTCTTTGCCACATAAGGAGAGAACTAGTGTCGGTTCGTCATTCTTCTCGGTTTGGTTGAGGTTTACCTCCTCATTCTTCTTCTTGGTTTGGCGATTCGAAGCGTAGTACCCGTACTTGTCATAGTTAAAACACTTTATGTGGCTATGGCACTCTGACGCGTAGTGACTGAATTTATCACATTCAAAATACTTAATATATGACTTATTATAGGATTTATCACCAGGCCCTCTATATGAATTCTTTGAGGCATCACCAAAAAAATTTGTGACAAATTCGGTTGTGTTCCGAATTGTGTCAGACTTGTATATTGGTGTTCAAATCGGTCATATTTAAGGGTGTTCAGAATAGCGTTGGTTTATGATTTTTTTACTGTAGTTGGTTTTTTTACTGTAGCTGAGTTGACTTATTTAACATAATTAAATTAAAAAATAACAATAAAAACATATTAGCTCATCACGGACATTGGAAAGAATACGAAAAAAATGAAAAGGCAAAAAAAACCTAAAAATTAAAAAACAGAAAAAACAAAATTAATAAATAATAAAAAAATATAAGATAAAATCAAAAATTAAATTGAGCGGTGCCTTAATTCCTATTACGAATTGCGTCAGACTTGTATATTGGTGTCATATTTAATTCCTGTGCGTCAGACTTGTATATTGGTGTCATATTTAATTCCTGTTGCGTACCGACCCGATCTTACACTTTGCCGCCCGGGCTGATTCGCCTCGGATTTTGATCCGCTTCATAAGATGACATCTTGAAGAATCAGCTACAAGGGTCTGCTTGGATTGTTGCCCTACTTTGCTAAACCAAAATTTTGATACTATCTTAGTGATTTGGCTAACGTTTGAATTGATGCAAATTATTGGTGTGTCCCAAAAAAATGGCAACGCCAACGCAAAGCAAGGGCAGCTCTTGGGTGAGCAATTTGCTCCCAAAATTTTGGTTTGGCAGGATGCTGAGATGGCAACAGTTGATTGGTTGCATTAATTACACACGGTTTTTTATTAGCGAAATTCAAATGATTAGAATCGTTGTATTCCTTGTAATTTAATCAACAAAACAAGATACATTTGGCTATATTTTGGTACAAAAAATTAGATACCATGTAAGACTCACATGCCATACTAGGAAAAATTTTAACAATATTTATAGCTATTGGTATAATTACAATCCAAACATATCTACTTTACCAAAGTTTTAGTCATGCCTTGATTTTGGTATTACCAAAATTTTGATTGACTACTAGGGACACAATCCAAATAGACTCAAAGGCCCCACTCAGCGATCGCAGATGTCACGTTCGGCGTTAGCGTTGAGCTTTTTTTTACTATTTTTTTTGTTTTTTTGTTTTTTTGTATTTTCTTTTTTCGTATTCCTTTGCATTGTCTGTGATGGGTTAATATGTTTTTTATTTTTAAATATTTTTAAATTTAATTATGCTAAATAAGCCAACTCAGATGCAGTACAAAATCAATCAGCTATAGCAAATAAATATAAACCATTGTCATTCTAAATGTTATCTAAACCTGATTGGTAACAAGTACTGTTGATCCAACTCATTATAAGTTGGCAGCAACTAGCACCATTTGCTGAGCACACGTCACAATACCCAAATAAATGATGTCGCTCTCCTTCTGACACGTGCTTTAAATAAGGAAAAATTCGCTGTGAGTTTTGATCCGACTAAAAAGTGAGTTTCCTCGTTTGTTATTGTAAAACTTTAGCATCCTTTTTATGCCACTGTTGATAGCTTCGTTATGCAATTGCACATTAGTTTCAAAAACTTGTCATATTTTTGATAAATACCCATCTTGCTCTCTTAAAATCAGAGGCCCATATATCATCTCAAAATCAAAGGTCCACATATCAATACCTTTCTTCAATCTCCACTCTTCCCCCTCTCTCTTTCCTCTTCTCCAATCTCCATACGTGCAATAAACCGTTGAGAGTTGGTGACCACATCGAGCAGGGGGTAGGAAGGAGGTGAGCAAATTGTATAGCAAAGAGCATAGCATGATAGAGAAAGTAGAGTACCATCACAAGAACAGCAAGCCACTAATCCAATCTCCAATCACAAAATTATATGTTAAAGCTACATATTCATCAAGCACTCAATTTCTTGAAGAAACAAGCATCAAGAACCACCAGATCCAAGAAGCACATCAATGATAGCGGTGGTGGCAGCCACCACCACGGGTATGAGTGGAAGCTACTGATGTGGATGTCGGCTAACATGATGAGCTCTTGAGCATCGCCGATGATCCATCTATGACACGGAAGGAGGGGATAAGGTAGACTAGGCCGGTGGGAGGTCAAGAGGAGGTCGGCAAGGGCGGGAGGTGAGGAGGAGTTCGGTAGCGATGATCCCAATGTGGTGTGGTCCCTACTCGTGCCCAAGGTGGGGAGGAATCCAGTGGTGGCGGGAGGTGAGGAGTCTGGCGGTGGTGGCCTCGGCATGGTGTAGTCCCTGGCTCCTTGCTCAAGGTGGGGAGGAATCCAGCGATACCTCTCCACCACCGTTGACACCTCTGGGTCTTGGCTCTAGCGAGGTGGATCCGACAAGATCTAATCAGGTCTGAGGAAGGGGAGGGAGAGGAGAGGCCGGCAATGAGGTTAGGGAGGGGAGTTGAATAGCGGTGGTGAGTTCAATTGGCGTGGAGGCATGAGAGAGGAAAGCAAGGGAAGAGGAGAGACGAAGAGGAAGAAGATGATGATGAAGAGGTGCAAAAGAGTTTTTTCACAGTCTACTTAACAGCACCTTTATAGATGGCTGACAGAAATGATATGGAAAGGCAGCACAAAGTATAAACTTGATTGTATGGAAAGATCATGGATTGGATCAAAACTCAGTGATCATAAACTAGCATGCCGTGTTTTTCTCAATACACAAGGAACCGACGACGGAGCCGATTCCGCCTATGTTGCAGGAGGCACGTAAGTTGGATGAATTCGGCCTATGCCTGCCGATTCTGTAGGCGCTTGGCGGTCGGTCCGATCACATATTTGTACTTGGCGCATAAATTCGGCAGTGTGACGTCTGATCCGTATACATCGGAACCACTGCCGATTGTACATCGGAACCAATAGGCTCGAAAATATATGGATATTTATTTCTAAGAGCGTATTTAATACAAGCTACGGAACCATTATTTGGATCGGCCATGGCCTCACTTACTCGTACTTGAATATCATGGTATAAATCAGTAGATGAATACTCAGGTTGAGATGGGGTTGCCTTTGAAGTGTCGTATTCATTGTCGCAGTTGCAGTTGAAGACCATCATCATGGGTTGATGAAGATCGCATCCCACTGGGCATGCAGTGTGTTGGCACCGGGGAGTTTTCTGAACAGTAATACCGCTCCCTATAAAAGTTGCAAAGGTCAACTACACGATGGACCAAGACGTGCTAACCGATTTGACCGAAATCGATGAGGTCATCGATAGCAAGACAACTTAGACAAAAATTAATTCTGAATAACACGTCGATGCAAAGTAATATTGAATAAAAATAACTCTTAGATATATGTAAACCGATGAGGATAAAAATATTGATGCGAAGCTATATCAATCAATATTGAATTACAGAGGATAGATTAGATCTACTAGCTAAACTAGAGACTACTCGCATAGAAAAATAAAGGTATATGAATGGTAAATTTTTGATGATCGAGGACGACTTGTGTAGACAACCTCCAAGTCTTATTTAGGCCATATTCGTATTAGTTTCTGCTTCTGATTTCTACCTAGAAAAACCAAAAGTTAATACGAACACCTGGTTTCTCGAATTAGCTTCTTCATTCCTCTCGCTACCGCTCGCTCCAGGGATAAAGCAGAGGGTCACATGTGCATCACGCACCTCTCTTCTATTGCTTACGTCACGCGTACGCATATCTCTTTCACTTTTTCACCACTTACCCCCTCCTTCTAAAAATCATTTCTTTTAGCCATTACTATTTATTTTTAGCCAAAAGTTATAAATCACAGCCAAAGGGCTCACTCTTTTCGGTCGTGGCTTATGACTTTTGAATTTTAGCTATTCGCGAGAAAAAGACAATCGTATATGATTTTAGCCGGTATAACTGAAGTTAGCATAGTATTTATAACAGTCGATTTGTAGATCCCACCTTGAAGATACTCTGTTTGAAAACTAGTTACTGTAACATAAGTCATAAAACCAAAAGACAGAATCCAAAAAGAATGGGACCAAAAGCTATCAATAAAAGGCAATAGAAACGCCTCCTTATGCTGGCGTATCAAGGAGTCAGCGGCGTTTGTCGATTGGCTTTCCTCATTATACACAGCTTCTAGTTCCCTTTCTGTGTAGATCCGTTCTAAATAGTTTCAGCTTCTAAGCTTCAAAAAAAATAGTTTTTATTTTATTTTTTTAGGCTTTTTATTTGGCTTTTTCGGTTTTTTCTCTTATTTCTTTGTATTATCCTAAAGATATAGTTGTGTTTTCTAATTTTTCTTAATTATTATTATTTGTTTTTTGATTTAGAAAAATCTACCAGCCAAAAGTCTACACACAAAAAAAAAATCAAAAAACCACTTTTTTGCAACCCTAAGTCTGAATCAGGCCCAAAATTCCTTTTACGTGTGGGATTCAGTTTGATCTCTGGCTTGCATCGCACGTACGGGACTTCGTATGACCACGTCAGTAACTTTGACATTTCGTTTTTATGCTTCATCACCCGATGGCTATCGGCAGCACACGCTACTCTGGCTCAGCTTTTTTTCTGCCCATGGTTTATGATTTTTTTTAAAATAAATAAATATAAGGAGAAGTTTTGTTATAACGGATTATCGGTATTTAATTTATTTCATATAAACACTTATATTAAAATTAAAAATTATAAATTATAACTATGAATCTTAAATCACAACAGAAAAAATTCACGTACTAATCTATCGCCAATGCTTCGACCTCGTAGTTTCTCCGTTGAACTCAAAATTGTACCAATAACATGTTGTTGTGATCAGCTCGTCTAGATTTTCAATATGATGGCATCCAACATCAATTCGTCTCTCAATTATCTCCTAGGGTACCACCTGCCACCTTAAAATTGCCAAATTTACGCGGCAACAGAGTTCCACATGTGACCTTAAAAGTTAAAATTGCCTACTTTACGTCGCAGCAGAGGTAGCAAGGCGTAGAGGGCGTCCCGCAAATCTCGAGGATCGACCGGCGCAAGAGCAATCCGGTGATAGGCAGCATGCTTAATGGAAATATAAATTTATTTCATATTTATTGATGAGTAGTACATATGCCGCGGACTTTAATCTTCTCATGGTTATATTACAGTTCCCATAATTTCCAACAAACCATAGATTGTATAATTGTATTTTATACAATTTAGAAATTCTCACGTGCATCAAAAGAGAAAAAAAAATATTCTCATGTTGTTGGTGCAGGATTAGAGAAATTCACAAACTAGAAGAATATGAAAGTCTCTTTTGTTGTCGTGGTATAATCAAAGAGGGCCAAATCAATCCATTCAATTTGAAACATATTTAATATCTTATTTTAAAGTCCATGCTTAATATGTTATTTTAAAGAGGGTATGTTCTTTGCGGCTTCTAAAAGCGGCTTTTATTTTTTACTACAGTACCTAACTTTCAAACGAAATACCTTTTTAAGAAAAAATCTACAAGCTAATTGTAGTATATATTAAAAGCCTAACATCTGTACCATCTAAAATCGCAAGCAAGTATCTCTCTCCGTAATATCTCTCATGAATAGGCCAAAATTCAAAAAATTTAGCAATAACCATAAGCCACAGCCATAAACAAAAAAATAACATGCCCTTAGTATATTTATTCCGAATAAAATACACTAAATCTAGCCACGTAATTGTGCGGATCACTCCGCTAGTTTACAGTATAGGAAGATAATTTTAGTTATGCTTCTTCGAACAACTTCCACACCAAAGAGAAGAACAAAAGCAGGGGAGGGATTAAATAATGGAACTCTGCGCACAAGTTTAGTAGTATAGGTGGCCAATGGGCCGAGCTTTAGTGTGCCACCATGCCCACCAAGCACTACACGGACTCATTTAGGTCGTGGCCATACTTGGGTTGAGAGGATGGCACACCGAGCCGGCACAGCATGGCCCGATAACGGCCACGGGCTAGGCCAGGCCAGCATGACACGGTATGGCTATAATTCTCTACAATTTTCTCAAATTTTTTATAATTTTTTTTCAATTTCTACAATTTTCCTGTAATTTTCTAATCATGTAACAATCTATAATCTATAATTCCATATTGATATTCTACAAGTTAATAAAGCTCATTATGTGACATCGCCAATATTTATATTGATGATTAATAGTCTAAATTTTTTTATATTTTTTGTGATTTTCTACAATTTTCTATAATTTTTTGAATTTTTTTCTTTTCCTGGCAATACGGTCTATTAAGTTTTAACCGTGCCTGTGTCGGCACAGCACAATCATGGGCCATGACTGGGTTTCGACCATAGTCCGTGGGCTGACATAGCACAACCTATTTATTTTTCATGTCTAAACGAGCTGTGTCTGCACCGAGTTTGTGCCGTGTCGACCCTGCACGGCTCATTGGACAGATCTGTTTAGTAGGTGTTCGCTCCTTGTATATGGAACAAAAATGCTACTCTACAACTAACCTGGGCTGTTTGGCCTATGCCAACCCATAGGTCAGCGATCGACAACCTCAGCACAATGCACACAATGAATAAATGACCGTTCGACCAGAATCTCTTGTAAATAGTAGCACAAATTAAAAATGGAGCAACATTTTAATGACGCAGAAAGACTACATATACAGGTAGTATGCTCGAACAAGTCTCACTTCGATCGATTCTTTCGAGAGGCTTGTCATCTTTTGCCCCTTCCTTGCTTAAGTAGAATTCAGAAAATAACAGCCTGACTAATGCAAGTGAGAATGCAGCAAATTCAAGAAAATACAGCCAACAAACAGGTAAAATCAGCAGCCTAGTTTTAGTCAGGCATCTCCGTACGCTACCTAGCCCAAATTAGTCAAAAACTCTTACAAGAAGAAACATACTGTAACCTGCCAAGATAGATGGACATTAATATTTATTGCAATCATCATGCATCATCTAGGAGTCGTGAATTGACAATTTGCTGCTCTGTAAAACAGCAGCAAGAGGAATTTACAGGCGTAACTTGATACACATGCACTCTCCGTGCCCGTTTGAAATACATGAAACAAATTTACAGCACACCCCTCCTGTACACAAGAACAGGGTCTACAAATTATTTAACATCACAAGGCATCGGAAAGAGACAAATGTATTAGCACATCATCCTGTAAATGTCTAACTCGACCATACTGATGTCAGTTGCAAAGAGATTTTGTACAAAGTACATATTAACCACCTTGAGACATCCGGATATCAGTAGCATGTCCGTTACTTCAAAGTTCAATACAAAAGGAAAATGGGGGCACGTCGCTTGTCCTACTATAGTCCTTGCCCATCAAAATCTGCTCTGACAGGATAATCAAGGCCCTGCAGAGCTGGCATTCTTCTTAAATCCTCTTCTGAATATGCCGGGATGAACCAATACCGCTTGTCGTTTCCAAAAACCTGATAACAAAATATATTAGAAAATCAAACACTACATAATAACAAAAGCTATTAGCCTATTGGGACATAAGAGGCAAACAAAGATGTGCCAAAACATGGAAATCAATCATAATCACGGAATGTCAGGAAACATTTTGGATTAAGAGATATCAATACTGCGCCACAAATAGATAGGAAAAAAGAACTTGAGCAAAAGGCCATCAATTTTGCCAACATTTCCTATTAATTTGAGATGAAAAATTTATGGTCGGATGAATTCAAATTATTTTTCTTATAAAAATTTCTAAAATTATTTGGCACCGTCAGACAAAATTAAAGAATTGTACAGATCCTACCTCTTTTTACAGAATTATATATTCCCACCTGTGCTTTCATTTTTGATAGTTTGCTATATGTACATCTACATTATACAAATTGCATTTTCTTATAATTATATGGCAGTTAACACCCATAATTTTTATTAAGTTGAATACACCAACCAATTCACCCAAAAGTTTGAGCTAATGAGGAAAAGTGAGCAATTCACTTATACTTCAACACTCCCCTCACGTGTAGGCTCTCTCAGGCCTAAGACGTGGAATAGGAGTGGGTTACAATTATTTTTATTTAATTGCGCCAACCGGGTCTCGAACTCAAGACCTCTTGGCTCTAATACCATATTAAGTTGTATGCATCAACCAATTCACCCAAAAGCTTAAGCTGATAGGGAGAGGTGGGCAATTTACTTATACTTCAACAATTTTAACAACTGCCACATCGACAAAATTGCTCATTGGCACAAAAGGTGAGAAAATGGTACAAGACAGGCATTAATATTAGCACTAAAACCCTCTACAGATCCTCTGTATGATGGAACAATTATATCAACACAGCATGTATTAATTTGCACTAAATTTAAGAGTTTGGATGTAATTTACATTAGGTTCAAAAGTACTATTGGCCAACTTTAAAGAATAAGTGGTAAATTGAAAGGTACAAGTGAACGTTAAACATGTACAGATAGGTACAATGCAATTTTCTCTTTTAGTTATATTAGTACAAAATACTAGCAACCACATCTTTCCGGGCCACTTCATGTGATCTATGCCCAGGAGCTCCAATAAAACTAAGCTGACATATATGCGGTGGCCATGTTAGAAATGCAGTGAACTCTGCCAAAAGGAAATAAGAAATCAATCAGAGCAAAACAAAAAGCCTGAACAGATCTGACCTGAGCAAAATTCCTCTTCCGGCCAAGATCATACTTCCAATGTGGTGTAGTTTTTTTCTCATATGCCTGTACTTTTAAGATAGCAGATTAGCCTCAATATAGTGTATTCAGCAGGGAAAAAATATTGGAATTTCTAGGTACTTGCCTCAATTGTTGTTGTATTAGCAGAAACAAGTGAAATATGCATTATCATAAAACCAAGGACACTCAAAGCAAAGGCAAGATTCAATACTGCCAGGGAAAAAAGGGATGCTTCGATAAGATGGTCATTCGAATTTCTCAAGCAAGAGAGTGCAATTGAGATACTGCACACAGAAGAATGACTTTACCGAATGTGAGGAATGTGGTTGCAAGTGCCCCAGGAGTTCCTGGGATCTCAACATCGCTGAAGAAAGCAATAAAGTGAGGCAATAAGGACAGGGTAACAAGCGCCGTCTCAAGAAAAGTGTAGAACTGCATTATACAAAAGTCAAGAAAATAACTTCAGAACCCTTAGGATCTAGAGAGCAATGTAACAAAGAAAATAAATATATAAATAAGCCCTCATTTTTCACTGCTTTTCTCATGTCCTCATATGCCAATGGATCCCTCACTGACGTATGACGTATCGTTACCAGCAATGACCCACTATGTCAGCCTCACAGTGAGAATTTATTACAAAAAGATAGTGGCATATGAGAAATCTCCCCTACCCCTATTAATATATCAGTTTAAAGGAAAGGACAAATCCAAGAGAAGGCTGCCCTCCCAACAATGCTAATATTAGAAGCATTGCACTAGAAGAATATATTAAAGTATATAAATTACATTATTTATTCCTAAAAGGTATCATGTGTGCGGTAATTCCGCTAATAAACAGAAACCAGGTATTGATATGAGCTTTTCGCAACATAGTGGAGATACTTTACACAGCCTCTACATTGCCAACCTAAAGATCCTAAACCATTACAGCTATTGGCATCCAATAACTACGATGTATACAGCTCCATGACTACAGTAGTGGCGGCTTTTAGTATTCATTTATTCCATTTTACCAACAATAGTCATTGGCTTATTGCCCCTATCAATCATTTACCTGTATCACTACATTTAGTACGAATGCTTAAATTGCAAAAAGAAAAGCAGGACATTGTCTCAGGAATGCACTGAGAACACTCCCACAGACATAAATATAGGTATGACTTTTAACCAGGACATAATCTGTAAAAACACTAAAAACGTTCAAAGGCTTATTGCTTAAGTTTTTTAATGTTTCCCATTAAAATCAGCAAAGAAAGTGATGGCAGGGGGATTTTGCAGAGTGAGATAACTTGTGGAGGTGTAAATGCCATAAAATAAGTTGTGTGGGTATTTTTCAAACTCAAATGACAAATAGGGGGTTTGCAATTTTCCTAAATTTAAGCCACTGATTAGATTACTAGTTAGGTCATACTGAATGTACTCTAAACTTGATATAGAAAACAGAAGAGAAACATATATTCAGATTCATACAGCTACACTTTCCTATGATATTACTGCTTTCTGGTGTTCAACTCAACTAACACAGCTCCTATAAGGACACATGCAAGGATCAAACAGCAAAATAAGTCACTATTCTTCTTTTTAAAGAAACAATGCTGGACAGGAAGCACTGATAGTAGGTCCGAAACAACTATGGCAGTGTGAGCGTGACACAATATAAAGCACAAGTCAACCGATAATTAATTTTGGAAAGCAAAAGAGAGGATACAATATCAATGCCCGAAAAGATTACTAAGATGATGACAGTAATAAAAACATGCAGAAGGATGCTGGGAAGCTACATGGGAAGTCCACAAGATATTCACGCTGCATGTATGACCTGCCCTGGAAATAATAATAGAACTAGTATAGGTTCAAGGCTTCTGTCATGAGCATATAGCTGTACATTAGTATAGGTTCAAGACTTCCATCATGAGCATATCATGTTGTACATTAGTGCTTTAAAGAACCTCAAATTTCAAGAATTTGGTAAGATTGAAGCTATTGTGAATTTGCTACTTGTTTTAACCTTCACATGTAGTTTTTACAGGTTGGTAGAGACCATCTGAGGTTCTGAAAAAATAAAATCATATTTACTCCCAAATGTTTTTCTAGAGGATTGCTGGTATAGCAAATTGAAGTGTCAAGAGGCATAGAATGTAATCCAATATACACAATACAAGACTGCAAATGAGGATTTTGCATACACACTTCAAGTAATTTGGCCAATAAACCGATGAACAACTAATGGAGAAAAGTAGATAACTCCAGCAATATAGCAAGTTTTACTATTCATGTGCATTTTTAAATGACTCCCAATTATTTATCACATAAGTATGATCTAGATACTGGAAACATAAATTAGCATACACTTTCATGGTCAGTGGAATAAAGAAATGGACCACAACTAGAACCAGGAAAATTTCCTTCCATATGTTGGTTTCTAATGGAGATAGCTTGTAGAGCCATTGCATAAATAGATAGGGTAAAAGGCAAACTGATGTATTCTGTCAGCGCATACACCAACAAAATATTGTACATCTTACCAGGAAGAGAAGGAAGAACTTGTAGTTCAGCGCCCCAACACAATTCACAACCCATACACAATGATGATCCATCTTCAGCACACACCTTCCACCTGAGATCAATTATAGGCATTAATATACAGTAAGAGAGTTTCACACTCTTTGAGAAACTCGCATCTGTAACAAGTGTTCAAAACAAAATCTAAAGTTCCGGAAATGAACTTACAGACAGAACAGTGATGACAACGCGGTGGCTTCAGCTGGTTGCACTTCCAGCAGTATCTGATCCTTGGACTTCCTGTATCACTAAGAGCCATAGATTGCTGTGAATTTATCAGACCACTAAAGTCTGAGGTGGATAAGGAGCTGTTTCTCTCTCTCTTCATCAACATCAGGCCTCCAATTTGGTGGAACAGCACCAGGGTCAGTAAACACAACAGAGAAATAACTCCATAGAATCATGACAAGCTGCATCGTCAAATAATTTTGATGTCATTAACATGCCAGGTCATAGACAAAGAGATCACAAAGAAAGAAAAAATGTTTCTTTCAGCATGTAGAAAATTAGTAGTACTCACTGTTGGTAAGTTCACAAAAACTATATAAACTTCTAGGCAACAAGATCCAAAATGAGGCCTCATTCAAATGGAGAGCCAATTTAAAAAATTTTGCAAGCAAGTTGCTAATTTTGGCTCAAGCAAACTTTAAAAGAAGTAATTAACTAAAGCAGAAACTTCACGCAGAAAAGCAAAGAAAAAAAAAACAGACCAAAACAATCTAGCAAGGTAACATTGATGCATCTCTTAAGCTCACATGACTCAAATTGCAGTTGGGAAAGACCTTACTATACAAGAAACGAAAGCACGAAATGGAATCAACCCGAGCACCTAAAACCCTCATGTCTGCACCTCCAAATAACCTCAACGCACGAATCATCGTCATAACTCCCGAGACAGAGGTTAAAGAATAAAGATCCAGCCATACCACCCAAAGATCCGAAATCGGAGCCCCAAAGCCACCGAATTACGCCAAGATCAACTAAAAAGCAGGGGCGAGAGGCCGCCAGGCCGGTAGCGCCCACCAGGAAGTGGAAGACGAGGAGGACGGAGAGCGCGGCGAGGGCGTCGAGGCCTCCCGCGGCGGCGAGCAGCGCGGGGCCGTAGTTGCAGAGGACGAGCGCGTAGTAGGTGACCCCGACGATGGCGAGAACGAGCAGGATCATGACGGAGCCCAGCCCCCGCAGCGCCGTGCAGAACTTGAACACGTTCCACGCCATCGCAGAACCCGATCTGTGCATCACTCCCGCGGCGCTGCTCCCCCCCGGACGCTCCTACCGCGGCGAGGCGGCACGGCGACTAGGGTGCGGGCCTCTTTATTAACTCTTCAAGGCTGGGACTGCGGGGGAAGGCTCCGAATGGGACTGGCAGTGTGGCCGGTGAGGTGAGACCGGCCGGCAGGAAAGCGCGAGAGGGCGCGAGTGGGAGCACGACCACCGACTCACACCACTCCACGGGTGGATGATACCGATTGCCTGACTTGCCGTGGTCAATCGTACTCGATACGATGTAAGGCTGTAGCCGTTCAAACACGGTAGTCACAATGCATCTATTTGGTCATAAATAAGAAGTCAAATACGGTAGTCCTGAGATTCGTCTGCCTCGCCGGCCTTCTTCTGTACATGTGGATGATGCCATGGTTGATCCGCTGTGGTATATATTGGTCAAACTTTTGCTAATATCTAAAGAACACAATGCAAGAATACGATAACTCATGTAAGATTTGGCGCTGCAGAACTTGGCAGCATTTTTTGGTTTAATTTTTCTCCTTTTATAGCAAATACAAGGAAAAAAACTGAAGTACTAATGACAAAAAACTGAAGTACTAATGACCAAAAAAACTGCAAACACTAAAAACCAAAAACTGCAAGCACTAACTCACTAGAAACTGTAAGCACTAACTGAAAGCAAATACCAAATCAAGATTAATTTCTAACAATCTCCCCCTAATCTTGACTTGTTAAACCTCATAAGATGAAGTCCGATCTCCTAACGTATCTCTAAGGAGTTTTGTTTTTTTCTTGTTGACCATGCTGTCAGTGACACAACTTGCTGACAACTTTGACTCCTTTCTCAACTCCAATTGTTTTTTGCCGATAACACAACTTGATGGCGACGGAGACTCTCATCAGAGCATACACACATGAAAACTTGGACACAACTACAAGAACTCACACACACATGCATCACGCACTGACACTCCTACATGCACGACCATGATACGACTATGCGCACGTATGTAACACACCTTCTACGTGCACAAACAACTTATAAATAACACATGCAATACTCCTACTGTGCCATCTCTCTCACTCACACACTTCGATGATGCTGTCGCCGCTTTAGACATTATCGTGTTCACGACATCTTACACCAAGACACTGTTGATGGTGGAAGAACGTCGTTTGCCGTCGACGCCGCTCCCACCTTGCAGCCCACCTATGCCTGTTTGTCGTCACACCATGGCGATCACGCTGTTACCACCGGCGTGCACGCCACGGCGACATGGCACACCGCTCGCCATCGCCATGGCTGCACGACCTTCGCCGCCGTGCTTCGAGTGCATGGTGCCGCAGCCAACTCGCCGCCAAGACTGCTGCACCACCACCCAACGCACGCTGCTGTGCACACCATCACGCCGACCAAAGTGAGTCATTGCTAGGGAGCTCCGCACCTCGCCTCGATACCAATTGTTGGCCAAACTCTTGCTAACGCCTAAGGAACACAACGCAAGAACACGACGAACTCACATAAGATTTGACGCTGCAGAACTTGGCAGCATTTTCTGTTTTACTTCTTCTCCTTTTATAGCAAATACAAGACCAAAAACTGAAGTACTAATGACCAAAAACTGAAGTACTAATGACCAAGAAAAACTGCAAACACTAAAGACCAAAAACTGCAAGCACTAACTCACTAGAAACTGCAAGCATTAACTCAAAGTAAATACCAAATCAAGATTAATTTCTAACAGTACAAGCTTCCTCAACCTCAAAACTCAAGGCAAGTGGTGCTTTGCTGTAGACCTGGTCAAATGGGCTGTTCAATATGGACCCATATAGACACAATCCAATTGACCCATTTAACTAAATCGGTCATGTCGTACTGGTCTATGGACTAAGCCTGTTAAATTCAACAGACCAACGCCGTCTCATTTAGCCCACCAGGCATATTTCATTCACATTTCCAAATTCTGACCATTGGATCAAAATCCAATTATCCACATCCATCCCCACAAATCTCATCCCCATGCATAAATTTTAAACAATAAACCTTAATCCCCATTCCCCAATCCCAACCAGCTAGTCGCTCGCTCGCCTATTCCAGCGCACTGACCGACCTCCACACACTAACATTGGCGTGCCGCCACTCCACAACCTCCTCACGGCGCGTACGCCCACCTCCTCAATCGCCACCCCATTCACCACCTCCTCCGCTGCCGCCTCTTGTCGCTGGATCACCGCCAACCTTCTTGACTTCAGCGCCGTTGCTACCCTCCACGCCATGCCACTCCCTTGCACCGCGTCCCTCCGCCTTACCTCACCCTCCGGCCACTCGAGCCTCGACTTTAGCGCCAATCGCTGCCCTCCATGTGACATCGCCACTCGCACCACCACCGCCTCCTCCGCCTTGCCTCTCCTCTGCCCTCCGACCACCACCTCCCCACTGCCTCAACGAGCTATGCCGGGTTAGCACAGTATTGTGCAACACACTGATAGTATACCTAGTTCTTTTAATTCTTTTTTGCATTCACTAAAGAATGGGTGCATGTGTAACATCCTAATTTTCAGAGATTTTTAAAACCATGTTTCTAAAAATTAATTTTTGGAATTTTTCTGGGAATTAAACAAACTTAAAATGAATTTTCAAAATTTGAAATAATCTGATCTAATTAAAATAAACTTCAACATAAGCTGGAAATATTCTATTTGGGTTCCTTGTATCTCAAGGAATTTTCTTATTTTGTTGGGACTTATTTGCTATTTTCTGGAGCTATTTGATTTTTCTTAGATTTTATTAAAAAGAAAACCGGGAAAATTCTCAAAATCTCGTGGGCGATCTTCCTCGCCGACCTCTCTTTGGCCTGCCCTGCGTGCGCGCTAACTCGCCCATCCGCCCCTTCGCCCGCTCCGCGCGCTCGCCACCTGCTCGCGCCACGCTCGCCACCGCCAATTTCTCCTCCACATGGCAGCCATCGCGCTTCACCGCCGCGCGCTGCTGTGCCCTAGCGCCGCACGCCGCATCTCGCCGCCAACAGCCACGCGCGCGATCGCGCGTGTTTATGCTCCTCGTCTCAGATCCGATGCGCTCGCGCCCCGCCTCATCCCGACCGTCTGATGCACCACGCGTTGGCATGCCCGTCTTCGTCTCCGATTCACCCGCATCGTGCCCTTACCGAGCTCACCTCGGTTTGTGCACTTTAAACCCTCGGTTTGCATGCTCCAAACGTCGCCACCACCCGTCTTCACCTCCTCCCTCCGAGCGCCACCGCCGTGCACCTCGCCGCCGTTCTCGCCGACTTCCCTGCCGGTGAGCCGCCGCCGCCTCACGTCCCTTCCTCGTCGCCGGGCTTCGTCGCCGTCTCCCACATCGGTGTCCGTGCCCGAGCGTCCTCGCCGGCGACCAGAGTGTCCTCGCCGTCCGCCGTTCCCGCCGGTGAGCCCGTCCGCCGCCCCTCTGCTGTGTCTTCGAACCAGCTCCGCTGCAGCCATGCCTGGCCGCTTCCCGCTCTGCCCCTCGAGCCTGTGCCTTGGCCCCTGTGCACACGTCCGCGTCCGGGTCCACCATGGACTTGTTCCATCGTGCGTCGGGTTCACAGCACAGTGCAATTTCTGATTTTCTAGATTTTCCTTTAGGGTTTATTTTTTGAGAGCCCATTCTCCTTCGCCCTAGCTCCGATTGACCCCGTTTTTTTCTAAATTCATCTAAAATCGAGCTCTAGCTTTTGGTTCTGGTTTCAAGATTTTTAGAGTTCATTTGCTTATCATTTTATGTGTTTTTGTTATTTTGGTTGTTTTCTTCCTCGTTAGATTCCGATTCCGGAGGAGTAGGAGCTACGCCAAAAGATCCCGAGTACCTCGTTGAGCATAACCAAGGCAAGTCATGTCTCTGATCATGTTGAACCCTGTTTGCAATCTATCATTTATTTATTTTGATTTAAATTACATTGCATCCTACTTAATTACAAATATTTGAATATGGTAGTTATTGTCCCAATCGATTCCTCCCTCCTTGATAATTTGAATGCCATGATGTCATTGTCATCATTGGTTGAAAAATTTACTAGTGATGCTATGCATAATATCACATGGGTTATACGATTAGAATGCTTAGCCTTGCTTATTCTTACGAAAGGGTTTATCATCACCTGTGGATTATTAATTGACTTAGTGAGATATGGAACCGTGGTTGGTGCCACATTTATTAAAATTTGTGCTATGGCATTGGTGTGTCATTGGCGTGGTTATACAAACTTGGTTTATTTCACTCAGGCGAGTGATCGTGCAGTAAAGGGGGAAGTGCAGGTTCACTGTGCAGGATGTGGTAGCCTCGTCCGGGTAGACTTAAGGACTTAACTTTGTGCACCATTGATCTGAGCTGAATCGTGCAAACCACATGTTTAGTATGGGATAGACCTGGCTGACTAATTTGGGAAGTTTCAACTTAATCTTGCCAACGAGATGAACATGGTTTTTGATTTCCATGTGGCGCAAGGGGGGTGTGATGCGAAACCCTAGCGAGCAGGATTAGGTTGGGATTGAACTTTGTAAAGGCCTTGTTGTGATTTCCTGAGATCGAGGCTAATCACATCGTGTGGGTATAGTTGTGCAACCTCTGCAGAGTGAAACTATTTGAATAGCCGCATCCTCGGTCATGGACAGTGCTCGGTGATTTCACACGAGGGTTAGTGTTTTCAGTTAAACTTGGTGGTTTATGTTGGAAGTGAACAGGTAGTTCACTGTTGGTTTAGCTTGTGAATAGGATGTTCATAAGTGGTTTATTTTAACTCCTTTGATTATTTACTTATCATTGTTTTCATTAAAGTGCGCCTTCAATCTATTTATCGTATTTACCTTCAAATATTGTTTATGCAAATTAACCTTTCAGCCATCCATTGGTAAGCCTTGCATACTATATTGTATTCATTTGTTACAAACGACTTGATGAGTACAAATATATTTTAGCGTGTGTATGGTTGTGATTACATCTATGTTTGACTGTGTGCACTAGCGTGATCCTGGACTAGTGCAGTTTACACAGAGAGTCTGAATTTGCATATTCGGGTCTCGACAGCATGTGTGATACTTTGACACCTATATTTGCCGGCCACCACCGCACCTCACTCGGTCACATCTTCTCCCCCCGGTTTCTTCCACCATGTTCGTACCCTCTAATGACCAAATCGGTGAGGTGGTGGCGAGATCAGTCGTGATGGTGTCGATCGGGTAATGAGAGCAGCGAGATTGGTGCATCGACTAGGTGAGACAAGATGAATGGGGAGGGTGGTGGCGCATTTTGGCATTTGTCGCTTGGGAAGCCAATTTGGGCCAAGATTGTTGCGCTTAGACTCGCGATGGCTCTAGACAACAGTGTAGACCCTTGTCGCCTAGAACTCTGCATGGCATGAGGAGGACTGATGGCATGGTATCCACCCTATGTTTAACATTAGCCCAGTCAACAGAAAAGTGAAGGACCGAAATGGCAACAGAGGGTGGGTGAATATTGCAGAAAACTGCACTTTTAAAATAGCACTAAAACTGCAGAAAACTGCACTTAAAACAACACTGCTGGCTGAGAATAGAGCAGAGAAAACAGCAACTGATAGTAACACAAATTGTTGTCCAAAATAGCCTGAAATCACAAAGTAAATGCTGAAAAGTACAAAGCAAAAGCTGAAAAGCACAAAGTAAAAGCTGAACCAAAAATCAGCAAATAGCAGCAGCCAAATAACCACAGATAGATAGCAGAAAATAGTAGCAACTGAACACAGAAAATGTTCCCAGAGACCTGGCTGAAACAGCTAAAAAGAGAGGCAAAGCAAGCCGAAAGAACTGGAAGAAAAATTCAGAACAAAACAGCAAATAGGAAACACATAAACTTATCTACTGTTACTTCCTGACCGCAAGAATCAAATACTTTGTTCTCGAAAATACTAGCCAACGGGCCTTGTGAATATATCCAGTTCTGAGCCAAGAAAATCTGCAATTCAACAAAAATTTCAGAGAGCCAAAAAGATTGGAATGCTTGCTTTCGGGATGAACTAGCTAAGAGGCCTTGAGATGTTTCCCAATTCAAAGCAAAGAAGGAGCAGTCAAAAGATCAACTGAAAACTAAAAAATACCGATTTGCTCATGGAAATTAACTAACCAAATGGTCTTAAGATAGATTTCCACTACAAGCACAAAAAAGGTTTACTTTCTCAAGAACTGAAAAAAAACAAAACACAGGAGCCAAACATTTCAAGCAAAAAGATTTCTTAGATTGAGACAAAGAGAGGTGAATGATTATAAAAGAGGAATATTTACAAGAACTCTCCCATCTCTCACTTTCACACACACATGGAGAGAAATAAATGAAACCCTAATTTTACTCTCTCTCTCTCTCAAGAACATAAGCCCACACATGGAGAGAAAACTTTAACACTCATAGAGCACAAGCATTAGAGAAACACAGAAAAAGCATAAAGTTGAGTTTGTGTTTGAGAGTCAAACATGGTCTAAAAGGGAACAAGAAAACTCAAGACCATGTCGACAAAAGAGAAAAACTGGAGCAGAAACTGAAAGAGTAAATTTTTCTACAAAGCTCCAAAAGGCTTTTTCTCCAAAATTCTCCCCCTTTTGGCAATAAAATCATCAAGATGCTCAAGAGAGAATGAAATGAATGCATTTTATTTATTTTAAGCAATCTGAGCCATGAAGATTATCCAAAACGACCTTATGAGTATTACACTAAGAATACTACCAAGATCATGACGATTTATGCATAGATAAGCTAAACCAAATAAGCCATAATTTAAAATTTAGCCAGTTTTCTTAGCATGTCAAGTCAACCAAGATTATAGTTTAGCTAAAGGTATCCAAGGATGATGCAAGCCATATCAATAATCTAAGTGGAACCAAGAAGCTAGGATTGAGCCGCTTTAGAGTGTTACAAGTTCAAGAATGAATCATTTGATTAAGTACTTGGTCTTTTTGTAAATAAGCAAATTTAGCACAATTGATATTTTCTGAAAATTATTTTTGGCTTTATCTTAGCAAAGCAAGTCCTCGACTAGGAACCATCTACAACTGCCTCCTAAGCTTCAACCATTTTCACAGATTTTATTTTCTTAGCCATGTGCTAGATCTCAAGTCTTATGCGATCACTCCAAGCGAGAAGTTTAAGAAGGTGATCTTGGTCAACCAAAACTCCCCCTGAGTTCATGCTTAGTGCAATGGCAAGCAGTTTCATGAGAAAGAATTGGCGAGATCAGTTTTTTCGCACAAAAGAGATCATTTTGCTTTTGCAGAATGTAGTTCTTAGACCAAGAAGTTAAAGATAAGTCATGCTTCATAAAGGAACTAGCATAGCTCAATCTAAAGCTTAACAGAGATTCAAGACTCAACTCAAATTTATTTGACATTGCATGAATCATAAGAGGATAACTAAAGACAGACTAGTCTCAAAAGCTAACATGACATGAATTAGTTGAAGTTATGCAATTTTTAATTAACTCATCATGGTAAAGACTAGACTACACATATAAAGTCATGATAAATCTAGCAATTTTAGTATATATCGTGGCAAGATGTAAAGTGTGTTTCATGTCATAAACGGATAATAATCAAGGCTCCATGTAGTTATATTACAATGCGTAATGTTAAATGCAAGAGAGTCCAGCTCTCGCTCAACATGTGATGCACTTTTAGTTCAAGTTGAGTTGTAACAAAATTAAATTCTAGCAAACCCAAATGAACTCTCCCGAACTAAAGCAATAAAACGAGAAGTCGGCAAGAAAATCGTAAAAGGCATTTTAAAGTATAGACAAGATATAGAGGATACTATGGCTTAGACTAGCTCTCATCTACCCCATATGACTCTATGACTATCACTGGTCTTCTAACTTACTAGGAGTAAACATGTTCCCTATCTACCCAAGGGTGGCCCAACCCTTGCTAAATCTATAAGAAGTGAGTGGACTCAACCTAGTGAGAAGTGAGACACTAATAAGCAAGATCCTAGAATCACAAGATGAGAGAAAGAAGTCTAAGCAACTAGACGAGAAAACCACTCTAACCTATGCTAGAAGGACTAACCCAAATGTACCCTTATGCAATGCAATAAAGAGAAACAGAAGCATATAAATATGATAAAGAATAAGGCACAAAGCTCCCCCTCATAACAATCCATACGGACAGACCACCCCAAGCTCTCCCCGTAAGACTTAAAATCTAGAGCTATCCAAAGGCTTGGTAAAGATATCAGCCAACTGGTGGTCACTCTTCATAAACTGGAGCACTATGTTACCCTTCTCTACATGGTCTCTAAGAAAGTGATATCTGATATTAATGTACTTGGTCCGAGAGTGCTGCACTAGATTCTTAGCAATGTTAATGGCAGAAGTGTTATCACAAAAGAGTGAAACACTGTCTATAACTAACCCAAAGTCCCGCAGGGTCGAAGCCATCCAAAGTATCAAGCTACAAAGAACTAGCAAAGAAGAACATATTCAAATTTCTACGGTGGATCAGGTAACACCGGATCGCTTAGATGACCAAGAAACAAGAGAAGTGCCAATGAATTAGCAGGTGCCAGAAGTGCTCTTCCTATCTATCCTATAGCCAGCAAAGTCTGTGTCCGAGTAGGCTTTGAGGGAAAGATAGGAAGAGGAAGAGTACCAAAGACTATAGTCAATGGTAGCTCGAAGATACCGAAGGATGCACATCACCGCCAGCGGTGGGATACGCGAGGTGAAGCTGAAATCAAGCACATGGACACACGAGAAGTGTATGTCCGGTCTCGAGACATCGAGGTACAAGAGAGAGCCAATCATACTTCAGACTCGCTTTGATCAACCGCTCGCCATCCTCATCCGATCGAGTGAAGCCGATGATGCCATCGGTTGACACCGCTTGCCATCACTCATGTCAAAGCGCTTCAGGAGGTCTCAAGTGTACTTGTCCTGATGCAAAAAGGTACCATCCCGAGTCTGCTTGATCTGGAATCCAAGGAAGAAGCTCAACTCGCCCATCATGCTCATCTCAAACTCGGTGCTCATGACATCCAAGAACTGGAAAACAAGAGTATAAGAGTAGCCACCAAAGATGATGTCATCCACATAAACCGATGAGTAGAAGGTCGCTGCCATGCCTACGAATAAACAAGGTCTTGTCTACCTTACCTATCTCAAACCTATGACTCAATAGATAGGACTTAAGACTCTCATACTAAGCTCTAAGGGCTTGCTTAAGTCCATGCAGGGCTTTGGAAAGCTTGTAGACATGATTTGGGTATTTGGGATTCTCGAAACCTGGAGGCTGCCTAACATAGACCTCTTCCTCAATATACCGTTGTGGTTACAAACCAAACGAGAGAAGGTGTAGTGGGGAGTTAGGTGAGATGTCCCCTCTCCTCCGGGTCAAGGCCACATATATATATCTCCTTATAAGGAACGTTTTATAAGAATGCCCTTCGGCATTTACGCCATCATACATGCCTCACTCGATACTTATGCCTTAACAAGCCAGTTGGGTTTAGGTGGGGCCACCCCTACAACAATACCCATTGAGGAAAGCACTCTTGACATCCATCTGGTAAAGCTTGAAGTCCTTAGACGCCGCGAAAGCAAGCAACATTCTAATGGCTTCTAGGCTAGCTACAGGGCGAAGGTCTCTCAAAATCTAAACTCTCAACTGAAGAAACCCCGAGCTACCAATCTAGCCTTGTTTCAATGACTACCCATCCTCACTTTGCTTATTTTTGAACACCCCCTTGGTACCTATGATATTATGACCTCTAGGGGCTCGATAAGCGACCAAACCTTATTTCTCTCAAAATTTTCTAACTCCTCATGCATGACATTGACCCAAGACTCATCAGAAAGAGCATGACTAACATCCTTGGGCGCGAACGAGGCAACGAAGGCAGAGTGGAGACAGACTGAGACATGCCGATTTTGAGCGTGATACGCTCAAAGAGATCTCCAATTATCTACTCTGAAGGATGATGTCCCTGGATTTTATGGGGAGGTCTTTGATGAGAAGAAGGAGAAGTGGTCTCTACCTCATGAGCTGACGAGGTAGGAATAGAGCCACTAACTCCTGAGGATGCGGAAGGAATGGGCTGATCTCCTTATGGTGCGGTGGAAAAGCAGCACCTGGGGAGGAGGATCCGATCGGTAGACAACCATCATCTTCATCCTCCTCATCATCTACAAAGATGGGCTTGGACTGCTCTACTGAACCTAAGATATCGGGCCTAGTCCCCGGACTGGCCTCATCGAGTGTCACCTCACAGGTCTCTACTATTTTGCTAGACTCGCAGTTCCAGACCCTATACGCCCGCGAAGTAGTCGAGTAACACAGAAAAATCTCAGCACAAGAACGTGACTCGAACTTATCTAGGTTCCCAGATTTCAGAATAAAACACTTGCAACCAAACACATGAAAGTGAGAGACACTAGGCTTTCGCCCGTATCTCAACTCATAGGAGGTGCAATGCAAGTGTGCCCTCAGAAAAACTCTGTTTGAAACATGACACGCGGTGGCTATCGTCTCAGCCTAAAACTTCCTAGGTGTAGAATACTCATTAATCATCGTCCTATCCATCTCGACCAAGGTACGGTTCTTCCTCTTCACAACGCCATTTTGTTGAGGGATGTACGGAGAAGAGAACTGGTGCTCTACAACTGTCTCATCGCAAAACCTCTGAAAGTAGGAATTCTTGAACTCTGTGCCATTGTCACTGCGGATCGCTCGTAAGGCACCCGGGAGCTCAACAGAAAGCCTACTAAAAAGACCCCAAAAATGGATAAATATCTCATCCTTCAAGGCTAAGAAAAACATCTAAGAGTACCTTGAGAAGTCATCGACCACGACAAGAACATACCACTTTCGTCCTGCTGACTGTACTCTAGCTGGTCCAACTGTGTCCTTGTGGAGTAGCTGTCCCGGTGCATTGGTCATAGTCATCAGAATGGAGGATGAGAGTTGGAAACCGTCTTGCTGTGCCGGCAAGGAGCGCAAACTAGATCTTTGACCATCTTGAGTTTAGGCAGACCACGAATGAGGTCGTGGCCGCTAACTCGGGTCAAGTGATTGAATCTAATATGACCAAGTCTTCTATGCCAGAAGGTGAGACCACGAGAAGCATAACTAAACAATTGAGAGGATCACCGTAAGACTTAACAAAATCAGCACGAAAAATCCTCCCATATCTAGAAATCTCAAAACCAGACTCCCAAGAATCAAGAATTTTGCAATTGTTTTTCTTAAAGCTCACCTCAAAACCGTCATCGGTAAGCTAGAAACCAAAGCAAATTGTACCGCCATTCTCACCTTAAGTAGGTGAAATAGAAGCTACCCTACTCATCTCTAGTTCAGCAAGCGTACTAATATTCTCTATCTTAAGTATATCAAACTCTAAGTCAAAATATCATGAGAGGTCCTTAGCTTCTCCATATCTCCAAACAAAGAAGAACATACATCACAATCGTCACGGAGGGAGCAGATATAAGTGAAGTAAGCTCGTGACAATCTCTCTACTTCCTTCTCAAGATCCACAACCCTAGTTCTAGATCTAGCATAAAACTTTTCTAGCTTAAGAAATGTATCATTGAGCTGGTTGTAGGAGAGACATACCTCATTGGAATCGCCAGAGCTCGTTTGCCGTCAGAGAGCCGATGTAGTCGCTGCCGCCCTTGGGATCTTAATCATCCTTGCCGCCGCCGCCGCTCCACTCCACGCCGCTGAAGTCGATGTCGCGAAGGCGGTGAGGACACGGTGGAAGAGCTTCTTGGCTTTGCCAAGGTTGTGGAAATTCTTTTTGCCTTGAGCGTGAGCTGGGGGGCTTCTTGTTGTGGTTCTTATTGATGTAGACGTTCTTGCTCACACCGCCGTAGTCGTTCTTGCCCTTCTTCAGCTTGAGGCAATTTGCCCGAATGTGGTTGGGGCCACCATACTCGAAGCAAATAATCGGGCCACTCCTCTTCCATCCCTTGCTCTCTTGTACGTGTGGGAAAACTTTCTGGCTAAGAGAGCGAGTTGGTTTTCTAGAAGCTGCTCTAGTTGATCATCGGAAATTTCACACAGAGCAGTAAGAGAAAATCTAGAAGTAAAGTCGGAAGATCGAGAGGCAGAGCTAGGATCGGTGACTAAGGCCATCGACTGCGACTTCGACTTTCGAGAGACTATGTCAATCTCGTGAGTCTTGAGGCGTGAGTACAATGCATCAAGAGTCAGAGTCGAGAGGTTGGTCGTGTCTTTAATCGTGGTCACCTTCATCTCCCAAACACGCAAGTCAAGAGCAGAAAGCATCTGACGAGTATTGTCCGAGTCGGGGTATGTGAGATCGACCACTCGGAGGTTGCTCAGAATCTTGTGAAATCTCGAAAAACACTCATCCAAGGACTCACCAGCGAGCATTTCAAACTTGTTGTATTCTCGCTTGAACTGGTCCTGTCGTACGGTCTTAATATGAGTGGTGCCCTCATGGTATGCATCGAGAGTCACCTAGATGTCGTAGACCGACGAGAGATGAGAAATACGATCAAATCTGCTCCTCGCCGCACTCGGATTATGATGTTCCTTGCCTTAGCATTTACCTCAACATCGCCATGTTATTCACATTGATGTTCTCGCTAAGGTGAACAAAGAAAATGAGTTTTTACTTTTCTCCAGATTGCATAGCCTTGAGCCTGTACGTAAGACTCCATCCTACTCTTCCAAAAGGGATAGTCGACCCCATCGAAGATAGGAGGCTTGATGGAATACCTGTCTCTCGCCATGGCTCGCAGACCGGTTAAAATCTATAGACGAAAGTTAACCGGCTCTGATACCAATTCAAGGACCGAAATGGTGACAGAAGGGGGGTGAATGTTGCAGAAAACTGCACTTTTAAAACAGCACTAAAACTGCAGGAAACTGCACTTAAAACAACACTGCTGGCTGAGAATAGAGCAGAGCAAACATCAACTGACAGTAACACAAATTGCTGTCCAAAATAGCTTGAAAAGCACAAAGTAAAAGCTGAAAAGCACAAAGTAAAAGAAGTACAAAGTAAAAGCTGAAAAGCACAAAGTAAAAGCTGAAAAGCACAAAGTAAAAGCTGAAAGCTGAACCAAAAATCAGCAACTAGCAGCAGTCAAATAACCATAGATAGATAGCAGAAAATAGTAGCAACTGAACACAAAAAATGCTCCCAGAGACATGGCTGAAACAGCTAAAAATAGAGGCAGAGCAAGCCAAAAAACTGGAAGAAAAATTCAGAACAAAATAGCAAACAGGGAAAACATAAACTTATCTCCTGTTACTTCCTGACCGCAAGAATCAAATACTTTGCTCTCAGAAATACTAGCCAACGGGCCTTGTGAATATATCCAGTTCTGAGCCAAGAAAATCTGCAATTTAACAAAAATTTCAGAGATCCAAAATGATTGAAATGCTTGCTTTCGGGATGAACTAGCTAAGAGGCCTTGAGATGTTTCGAGTTCAAAGCAAAGAAGGAGCAGTCAAAAGATCAACTGAAAACTAAAAAACCCGATTTGCTCATGGAAATTAACTGGCCAAATGGTCTTGAGACAGATTTCCACTACAAGCACGAACAAGGATTACTCTCTCAAGAACTGAAAAAAAAAACAAAACACAGGAGCCAAACATCTCAGGCAAAAAGATTTCTTAGATTGAGACAAAGAGAGGTGAATGATTATAAAAGAGAAATGTTTTGTCGAGACCCGAATATGCAAATTCGGTCTCTCTGTGTAAACTGCACTAGTCCAGGATCACGCTAGAGCACACAGTCGAACATAGATGTCATCACAGTCATACACACGGTAATAATAAAGGAAAACTCGAATGTTGATAAAATATCAAAGGTACGACCTTATGGCCAAGCTTACAATATCTCTAGCCTAAGGGCTTAACAAAATAGCAATGAAATCCAAAATAAAGCGTAGCGACCAATCGACAAGCCACAGTGCTATCGAGTGGAGAACGGCCTAATCCATGAAGTCGTCGAGTACTCTCCTTCCGAACCTCCCGTTGGTAGTACTCCTCTCCTCAACTGAGCAACATAGGCGCAAAGCCGTGAATACATTGGTACTCAGCAAGTCGTTTGTAACAAATGAATGCAATAAATAATATGCAAGGCTTACCAAAGGAGGGCTGAAAGGTTAATTTGCATAAAGGCATTTCATAATGAAATATAATAAATAACTTGAAAGCGAAAGTTAACTGAAAACAGTAATAGTAGATAATCAAAGGAATAAACATAAACCACTTGTGAACACCAATCCACAAGTTAAACCAACTGTGAACTACCTGTCCACTACCAACATAAACCACCAAGTTATAAGTGAAACACTAACCCTCGTGTGAAATCCTCGAGCAATGTCCCTGACCGAGGACGCGGCTATTCGAATAGTTTTACACTCGCAGAGGTTGCACAATCTGCACTCACACGATGTGATTAGCCTCGATCTCGTGAAATCACAACAAGGCCTTTACAATGCTCTACCTCAACACAATCCCGCCCGCTAGGGTTTCAGATCACACCCTCTTGCGCCACATGGAAATCAGCAACCATGTCCACCACAATGGCGTAATCGAATTGAGATATTACAAATTAATCACCAGTCCATCCCATAATAGACATGTGGTTTGCACGACTAAGCTCGATCAATGGCGCACAAAGTTAAGTCCTTAACATTACCCGCGAGGCTACCACATCCCCGGCGCAACCGCACCTCCCCTTTATCGCACGATCACTCGCTCGAGTGAAAACCAATTTGTATAACCAAGACAACGTCACACCAATGACGTGGCACAAATTTTAATACACGTGGCACCAACCACAGTTCCAAATGTCATTAAGTCAAATTAATAATTAACAGGTGCTGATGAGATCAATCGTAAATATAAGCCAACTAAGCAGTCTAATCGTAACCACCCATGTGACAAATAATCTAGCATCACTAAATAATTACCCAACCTATGGTGACAATGGCATCAAGGTATTCCAAATTATCAAGGAGGAGTAATCTCAATTGGGACGATAACTACCAGTGCAAAGGTTTGAATAAAAAATAGCTATGCGACGTAATTTAAAACAAAATAATTAAATAGTAGATTGCAAAACTGGGTTCAACATGATCAAAGGACACGACTTGCCTTCGTTATGCTCAGCGGGGTACTCCTGGTCTTCGGGCACGAAACCTGCTCCTCCGGAATCCGAATCTAACGAGAGAGAAAACGACCGAAAACAAAGAAACACATAAAATGATAAGCAATTGAACTCCAAAATTCACAAAACAAGAACCAACAGTTAAAGCTCAATTTTAGATGAATTTAGAAAAAAAAAACGGGGTCAATCGGAGCTAGGACGGAGGAGAACGGGCTCCCGGAAATTTAATTCTGGAAATTCGGAAAAGTTATCGTGATCGTGGACCCGGCCCATGAAATTCGAGTCCACCATGGACTCGGTCCACGAATAAAGGCACGGGGCGGCGGGTCGACGCGGCGGGACGCTACCGACGTGGCAAAGAAGATATGTCGCCACGCGTCACCCGGCCGACGCGGCACCGACGTGGCGCCACGTGGCTCTGGGACGGCTCGGGCCGACGTGGCGGCGATGTGGCGCGGCCGACGCGCACGCGCGCGGGCGCAGCGGCGGCGGCCGGATCCGACGGTCGCGAGGGCGACACGCGGCGAGATCTGGATCCTCGATCCAGATCTGAGGCGACGGCGGGGATGCAGCGGCGCGGGCGCGGGCGACGATCCGATCGGCGACGCGTGGCGGCTCGCCGCACGAAGCGTCGCGGGTGCGCGCGCGGCGGGAGTGCGTCGGCGGGATCCGACGGCGGAGGGGGCGACGGGTGGCGCAGGCCGTGCCTCGCAGCCCGACCGGGACGGACGGCGATGGATGGGCGGCGCGGAGGCGGAGAACGGCGATGAGCGACGCTGGCTCGGCAAGACGCGCGGCGCGGCCGCCGCGGCGTGGCGTGCGCGTGGTCGGCGGCGGCGATCGAGGGCGAGCGCGGCGAGGCGCCCGGCGACGCGGAGGCGACGCTGGTGACACGGAGAAGAGAACCCACGGAGGCTCACCGGCGGACTCGGCGACGGCGATCGCTTCCGGCGACCTCGGCGACGGCGAGACGCGCCACGGCGGCGGCGGCACTCCGTGACGGCGCGGGCGCGAGGATCGGCGAGGAGCGGCGCGGCGAGGTCGGGTGTCAGACGCGAACCGAGGACGAATGGCGGTTTTATCACGCGAACCGAGGCATCCAATCCGATACGGCGACGGTCGCAACGCCGACGGTTAGACGGCTAGGATGCGCCACGCGGCAAGATCGGACGGCGAGCGATTAGGTTAGGGTTAGGTTCGCGCGGGCGCAGCGAGAATGGACGGCGTGACGCGCTGGCGCGCGACGCGCGGCCGAGGGCGCGCGGGCGGGCGCGGTGGTGCCGCGCCAGCGTGGATGCGCGCGCGTGGCGCGGGCGGATCGGCGGCGCGAGAGTCGCGCGCGGGATAGGTACGGCGGCGGCGCGGCGCGGGATGGGCGACGTGGCGGAGAGAGGAGATCGGGCGGGGTTTTAATTCTTTTCTTTTCTTTTTCCGTAAATTCAAGTAAACTTCTAAAAGCTCTAGAAAATAGCAAATAAATCCCAAATATTCACCAAAATTACCAGAAAATTCCTTGAGACCTGAAGAAGACAAATAAAATATTTCCAGCTTATGTTAGTGTTTATTTTATTCATATTAAATCTGTGAAAATTCTAAAATTCATTTGAAGCTTGAATTAAATTCAAAAATCCAGAAAATTCATTTTAAATTCCAGTGCTTTAAAATTCACACAAAAACAGGATGTTACACGCATAAGAACTCTCCCATTTCTCACTTTCACACACACATGAAGAGAAATAAATGAAATCCTAATTTTACTCTCTCAAGAACATAAGCCAATATGGAGAGAAAACTTTAACACTCATATAGCACAAGTATTAGAGAAAACCCTAACACCACACCCTTCTCTCTCAATCTCTCCCACTAGGGAGCACCCTCTATTTATAGCCTCCATTAATGGGTTTACAACACACTTTACCCATTAGCCCTCAACTACTTTTAACACTTTCCCCATTAGCTCTCAACAACTCATCACTTTACCCATTCTGTCCTAATCAAATCCGCTTCCTTTATGCAGCCTTGCGCATTTACAAAAAATACCACTTCTGCACCTTTCTGGAAGCTTCCTCATTTCTTGCCGTGCAAGCCTCGCAACCACTTCGAGTCTTCGCCGCCTTCGACACATCCCGACCGCTCCGACCTTAGCACCGCTTGTGCCTAGTGCGGTCACCCCATGTCTCGCCACGACTCCGTCTCAAAAGTCCTGCAATCATCACAGACAAGAAAACACATCACATAGCACCGCACAAAATATTATAATTAAACAATAGCATCAGTAAATAGCACAAAATGCCCGAGACAAACTCAAACTTTCCAGAGCACATGTCAATTACTCATCACACACACGGGGTTACCTCCACATAGTCTCTCAAAAAGGAAGCCACATTTGCTACTTCCGCGAAGATCCACCACTCCATGAGCATGCACAATGCTTAGTTTTAGTGGTCACAATTGTGCACAATTTGGTCCATTTCCTATTCAACCTCAAGGTTCTTTTTTTAAAGGAAATGACCATATTTATATTAAAAGGATGAAACAGACAAGTACCTGACATTACACGTAAGAATTCAACATGAAGAAAATTACAAGCAAGCAGAAGGCTAGTCTCTGATCTCCTAACACTACAATCCCGGAATGCGCACTCAAAAATACAGCCGGAGAAGATGTGAACGGGCGATGCAAACCTATGTGGTGTCATCGGAGGTGGTGATGAATGCCAACGCTGACCTAAAGAAGACGCTGAGGATGTTGAGGATAGCCAGTCGCAACCTGATGACGATTCTACAAGGTAGTGTGATTGAGAGAGGAAAGGAGAGACACCACACAATCATGGGGCGCTATTGATCATATAGCGATTACCGTCAGCTATACAAGGAAGGAGTGAGCTATACATGGCAAGGTATATCAGCTATACATAGTAAGGCTTATACAAGGTAAGTACAATACATGGCAGGAGGACTATTTCCAACACTGCCCCTCAGTCGAACAGTGGACCAACGTGAAGACTGGCCGAAATTCGGTGAACAGTGGAGAGGGAAGGCCCTTGGTCATAATATCAGCGAATTGACAAGAGGAGGGTACATGAAGCACGTGGACATCGTCTACAGATACCTTCTCCCGGACGAAATGGATGTCAATATCAATGTGCTTGGTCCGCTTGTGCTACACGAGGTTGGAAGACATGTAGACGGCGGACACATTGTCACAGTAGAAAATTGTGGCCGAGGGGAGTGGTGAATGAAGTTCCTGAAGAAGTTGTCGCAACTAGCAACACTCTGCTACAGCATGAGCAACAGTCCAATATTTCGCTTCTGCATTGGAGCGGGAGATAGTAGCCTGACGTTTGGAAGCCTGAGATCAGGTTGTCACCAAGGAATATGCAGAAACCGAAAGTGGAACGATGGCTGTCTAGACAGCCGGCCCAATCGGCGTCGGAGTATGCTATCAGGGATGTCGTTGAAGAAGCGTGTAATGATAGACCATGGTCCAGTGTGCCCTGTATATACCGAAGAATACGCTTGAGGAACTGAAGATGAGGTTCCCACGGAGCGTGCATGTAGAGACAGATCATCGGACGGTATAGGCAATGTCGGGCGTGTAAGAGTATCATATCAGAGCGCATCAAATGCAGGCCGCAAAACTCGAGGGGTCGATGAATGTGAGCACCGTCGATCGCAGATAGTTGGGCCCTTGTGTCCACGGAATAGTGCGTGGTTTGCAATAGGAACAGCCCGGTCGGCAAATGCGAGTGATAGAAATTCCAAGAAAGAAATGGAGGTCACCGAGGTCCGTCATGGAGAACTCACGACTGAGAGAAGCTGTGATATCTCGCAAGAGAGCTGCAGAGGAAGCAGTGAGAATGATAACATCCACATATAAGAGCAAGTGTGCGTAGCGTAACCACGGCAAAGAACGAAGAGTGAAGGATCTGACCGGGAGGCAGTCAACCCAATAGTGGTGACATACTGTGCAAACCGCTGAAACCAAGCACGAGGAGCCTGCTTAAGACAGTAGAGGGAGCGGTACAGGTGACAGACGTGCGAGGGCCAGGATGGATCTACAAAGCCAGAAGGCTGGTCACAGAATATTGTCTCGACGAGAGAACCGTGAAGAAAGGCATTCTTGACATCCAACTGATGAATTGGCCATGAGCGAGAGACAGCGAGACTGAGGACGATCTGAATGGTGGCCAGTTTCATAACTGAACTGAAGATCTCATCGAAATCAATTCCCGGTTGTTGAGATCTTCAGAGTGGAACTTGTGTTTGAAAACCCATTTTTTGGTGACAATATTGGCCCCAGCCGGACGAGGCACTAGAGACCACGTCTGATTCTGCATGAGGGCCTCATATTCATTAGTCATTGCCTTGTGCCAATGAGGATCCTGGAGAGCAGCATGGTAGTCCTTGGGAACAGGAGAAATATCACCAGCAATAGCAGACAGATTGAGCCTGGTGACGGGCTTGGTAACACCTACCTTGGCCCTTGTAACCATCAAATGTGGCACTGGAGCAGGCCTGGCGATGGGCCCAGAGGCAGCAAGCTCGCGGTCGGCAACGTCGATGGGGAAGAGTAGCCATCCGAAGGCAATGACGTTGTCGATGTCGCGTGAGGCGACCGCGCGATCTGTCGGCCCATCAGATGCAAATGGCCCGGTGAAAGAGAAATCGCCCAAAGACGTGAGCGTGGGAGGTCCGTGTAGCCTCAAAGCCAAAGGAGATGGGCTCGGCGCACGAACTGGAGGAGGCCGGCCCGGTACTTGGTGCAGCGCATGAGTTGGCGCGGGGTTGTGGGACGCAGCGAGCTCGTGAGACGGCCAATCGCGCCGACCGGACGCCGGCTGCGCTGATGTTGAGAATGCCGGGTGAAGTGCCATCCGAGGATGCAAAGCACGACAAGGATCGGACGTCGGCGTCAAGACTTGCATGGTCTCGTAGAAAATCAAAACCGAGAGATGCACATGGCGGTTGTGCAAATGGAAAGAAATCCTCATAGAAGGTTACATGCCGTGAAGTGATGATTCGCCGAGTGACTAGGTCGTAGCACCGGAACCCCTTGTGATTGTTTGGACAGCCAAGGAAGATACATGCGACGGAACGAGGAGCTAGTTTGTGTGGAGCCGTGGCGGAGATATTTGGGTTGCAAAGACAACCGAAGACTCTTAGATGACCATAGGTAGGAGGCTTTTGATATAGGAACCCAAAGGGTGTGGAAGAGGGAAGCGTGGATGTGGGTCAACGGTTAAGGAGGTATGTGGAGGTGGCGAGAGCTTCAGCCCAGAACTTGGGTGGCATGTTAGCTTGAATGAGGAGGGTTCAGATGACATTGTTGATGGTGCGAATGACTCGCTTGGCTAGCAACTCCGACATGCGGGAATTGACAAACTCACCACCATTATCGGCTTGGATGGCAAGAATAGAAGTGTTGAACTGTGTGTGGACATAAGGGAAAAGTGACGAAAGGTGCCAAAGACATCACTTTTGTGGCGAAGAGGAAAAGTCCAAATAAAATGGGTAAAGTCATCAAGAATAACTAAGTAGTATTGGAAACATGAACAACTTAGAACAGGAGATGTCCACAAATCATAGTGCAACAATTCAAAACGTTTAGTGGAAGAATAAGTAGAGCGACTGAAAGGTAACCGAACATGTTTGCCCAATTGACAAGCGTTGCAAGGAGATGGGCTAAATTCATTACATTTAGGGAGTTGGGGAATAAAAGATAATGTGTCGCGACCAGGGTGGCCAAGACGATGATGCCACAAATCTGGCGAGGCGGAGGCGATGAAGGTGGATGGCATGGATCTGGGAAAGGCGGAAGGTAGAGATCCCTCGACTATTGCAGCGAAGAGTCTCGATCTTAGTGAGGAGATCCTTGATAGAGAAACCAAATGGATCAAATTCAACGGAACAAAGGTTATCACAGGTAAATTTACGGACAGAAAGTAAATTTTTTGATAATATGAGGAACAATGAGAACATCATTAAGGGCGAAAGTGCGATTTGGTGTAGGAAGAGTAGCATGTCTAGTAATGGTGATAAGAAGTGATGAGCCCAGGTTGGCGCCGCCATGTCGTTGAGTCAAGCTTCTTTGGAGGCACCGCCACGCAGAGCAAAAGTGGTCTTTGAGGCCTCATCGTGGTGTCGTGGGTCGTGGCCCAAGGATGCCAGCCAATCCGTTCCGCCAGGAAGCACTCCAGCTAGGCGCCCATGAGGGAGCAGGTCCGGCCCATGGACTGAAGCAGAACCACGACCCACCACCCGATGTAGGAGCGCGCCAATTGTTGAAGCCGCCGCTGGAGTTGTTGTGGCCGCCGCCGCTTCCACTGTTTTTCTTGTTGTTGAACTTCCACTTCTTGCCTCCGTTGGAGGATTTTTCACCGCTGTTGTTGTTGCACTTCCCGTCGCCGCCACCACACGCATCCGACTGTATGCCGGCGGTGGAAGACAGAAGGGCTGTGCCGGCTGCTATAGCTGCCACCACCAACCAATTCATCTCCTTCCCTCAATTCCTTCCAAATCCAAACCAACCTCCTAGAGAAAATGGCCAAAAGCTCTTCCACTTGGGCGGCGTTAGAAATGGATGTCGATAAGATAAAGGCCTTACGAGAGTATGGACAGACTCATATGGAGCCCACCCACATTCTTTGCGGGGTCTACTAAAGGGTAACGACCACTAGATGTCGATGGAGCGTTAGAGTGATGGATCCCAAGACTCGCTAAACCAGATCGGACGACCGTCGAGGGACACAAACATTTAGAGGTGAATCCCTCATCATGTTTTGGATCTACGCAAGTGCAATCCTGTTTATGGTCAGATTGACCCTTGCCCTCTAGAGAAACTTCTTCCTCCATTAAGCGTAACGTTGCAGGGGATAAGGATCTCTCCTCAATCATATCAGTGGTACGATCTCCAGGATCTCGTGAAGGATCTCTAGAGACAGCTTCACCATCGGATGAAAGCATGCTCCGCTCGTAGTCATGGCAGGCATCCATATCGAGATATGCCTAGTCGGTTAGGTTGAACCAGTTGTCCTCATTCCACTCTCCTGCCATGAGGACATCAGAAAGAAGAGAATCTATCGATAATGAATTACCGGAGTTTGGAGTTCTGTCCCCATGGACGGTGCCAAATGTTGGTGTTCTAATACCGATTTTACGTATGATTATTTGGATTCAGGAGATCTCTCAAAGACCTAGCTACATAGAGAAAGACACATGGATTTTGTACAGGTTTAGGTCTTCTTCGGAGAGATTAATAACCCTACTCCTATGTGACTGTATTGAGTGTACTGATTACAATCAAGAGAAAGAGTAATACGGGATGCTTAGTGCTCCTATCTCCTATTGCTCGCATTCCCCTGTTGCTTCTTAATGTCAACCGTTATATAGTGCACAAAGAGGTAGCGGTTGCTTCATACTAAGAAACATCCAGCGTCGCTGCACTCGCGCCGATCCTCGCTCGACCCGCGCGATCCTCGCTCGCGCGCAACGACGCTTCGTGACACCTCGCGCGACGCGCCCGCCACGCGTCGGCGATCCGTCCCGCCACCGCACCCCAGCCGTCCCATCCAGACCGCACGCTCAGATCTGAGCCAATGGCCTGGATGCAGCCACGCGTCAAGACATTTGCCGCCGCGCGACGCTTCGCGAGTCGCGCCGCCACGCGTCGCCCATCGCCGCCGTCTCGCCTCCGCACCGTCGCATCCCGCGCAGATCGGATCGAGCCGAGGGCTCGGATCGTGCCGCGCCGCCTCGCGGCCGCCGATTCCCGCCGCCGCCGTCCGCACCCGAGCCGCGCCGCGTCACCCTCCCATGTGGCACACCACGCCGGCCACCGGGCCACGTGGCGACACGGTCCGCCACGCCGCCACGCCACCATATCCGCCCCGGTGCCACGTGGCAAGCCACGCCAAGAATGACACGTGGCGGCACCAGCGCCCTCCACGTCAGCCCTACCCTGTCGACCGCGCGTGCGCTGTTTCCCGTGAACCGCATTTCCCGTGCGCCCGGTCCACAGCACAGTAATATTTTTCATTTGTCCCGATTTAATTTTTGATTTATTTTCCGAGAGCCCGTTCTCCTCCGTCCTAGCTCCGATTGACCCTGTTTTTTTTCTAAATTCATCTAAAATCGAGCTCTAGCTGTTGGTTCTGGTTTTGTGAATTTTGGAGTTCAATTGCTTATCATTTTATGTGTTTTCTTTATTTCAGTTGTTTTCTCTCTCGTTAGATTTGGATTCTACGCCCGAAAACCAGTAGTACCTCGCTGAGCATAACCAAGGCATGTCATGTCCTTTGATCATGTAGAACCCAGTTTGCAATCTATTATTTATTTACTTTATTTTAAATTACATTGCATCGCTATTTTTATTCAAACCTTCGTACTGGTAGTTATTGCCACATGTTGTTTATCCCTCCTTCATAAGTTGGAACACCATGATACCTTTGTCTCCTTAGGTTGGGAAACATACTGGTGATGCTAGATTACTTGCCATATGGGTTGGTACGATTAGATGCTTAGCTGTACTTAATTTACGATTGGTTTCATCATCACATGTAAATCTTTAATTTGACTTAATGGCATATGGAACTGTGGTTGGTGCCACGTTAATTAAAATTTTGTGCCGTGGCATTGGTGTGTCGTTGGCAGGGAGATATAAATTTGGTTTTGCACTCGGGCGAGTGATCGTGCAGTAAAGGGGGAAGTGCAGGTGCACTTCGAGGGATGTGGTAGCCTCGCCCGGGTATTTTTAAGGACTTAACTTTGTGCGCCATTGATCTGAGCTTAATCGTGCAAACCACATGTCTAGTATGGGATAGACCTGGCTGATTAATTTGTAATATTTTAATTCAATTCTGCCATTGTGATGGACATGGTTGCTGATTTCCATGTGGCGCAAGGGGGTGTGATGCGAAACCCTAGCGAGCAGGATTGGGTTGAGGTAGAGCATTGTAAAGGCCTTGTTGTGATTTTCCTGAGATCGAGGCTAATCACATCGTGTGGGTACAGTTGTGCAACCTCTGTAGAGTGTAAAACTATTCGAATAGCCGCGTCCTCGGTCATGGACAATGCTCGGTGATTTCACACGAGGGTTAGTGTTATCTTCTAAACTTGGTGGTTTATGTTGGAGGTGGACAGGTAGTTCACTGTTGGTTAGCTTGTGAATAGGTGTTCACAAATGGGTTACGTTTATTCCTTTGATTATTTATTATTATTGTTTTCCTTCAAATTTCGCTTTCAATCTATTTATCATATTTATTGTGAAATGCCTTTTATGCAAATTAACCTTTCAGTCTTCCATTGGTTATCCTTGCATATTATATTGCATTTATTTGTTACAAATGACTTGCTGAGTACCAATGTACTCACGGCTTTACGCCTATGTTGCTCAGTTGAGGGCGAGGAGTATTATCAGCAGGATTAGGCTTCGTTCTCCACTCGATAGCCTGTGGGCTTGTCGATTGGCCGCTACGCTTTATTTTGGATTTTCGCTGCTATTTTGTTAAGCCTTTCCGGCTAGAGATATTGTAAGCTTGGCCATAAGGTTGTACCTTTGAGATTTATCGATATTTGAGTTTTTTCTTTTATTATTATGGTGTGTACGGTTGTGATTACATCTATATTTGACTGTGTGCACTAGTGTGATCCTGGACTAGTGCAGTTTACATAGAGAGTCCGAATTTGCATATTCGGGTCTCGACAGAGATGGTATCAGAGCCATATCGACTGTAGGACGAAGCCCTAGTTAGAATGGTCGTTAGCCCAAAAATTTATTTTCTAAATCAAACCCACTAAATTTGATATTTAGTAATATCTCTATCTTCTTATCTCATTCTTAGGGATTCTTGTTTCTCGCCCCATTCTCGCAAAATTTGTTTTCATAAAATTATAAACTGATCTTTCTTTTATAAATGCATTAGATGTCCCAAGCTTCTTACAGCCCGACAGGAGGATGGAGAGCACTTCTACGCGTTCTGTTGCGGAGCCTCGGATTGAAGAGATTGCCCGTCTACCTCACCAAGGATGAGAAGCATAAAGGACAACGCATCGGGAGCATCTCCAGGCTATACTTCACCACCCGAGTCGGCAAGCAAGTTCTACATCACAGCTTCAAGAACGCCGGTGCCAGTGAAGAGATGTCAGCACAAGGAGTTGCGCACAAAGCCATCCGTCGCCTTTGCAAACTATACAAGATCAACATGGCCAGACTCATCCGGAAGTTCAAGGAGCAGTACGGAGTTACCCCTAGACTACCAGAGCCAGTCAGGGAGGAGCCCGACCGCAGTCGCCAGTACCTATACCGTCGCCTACACCGCCGAGTCCAGAGCAAAGACGTCGTATCACCGGTGATCGTTGAGCATATCTTCGGCAATTCAACCCAGTTCCAGTTCCAGTCCCGGACAGAGAGCAGTCGCCACCGGTCCGCAACTCGTGGGTTGTCTACAGCGATTCAGAGGATGATAGTAGTGTACCCTATTTGTCAGGACCCAAGTGGGAGCCTTTAGATTAGATAGTGCGAGTAGACACGTTGGATTTTATTGGCAGTTGTGTGTGATGTGAGCTGCAAATATTGCCCTTAAAAGCATTATATTGCGATCATGTCAATCTTTTAATGGAGTTAATTTTGTTCAGTCTTTTGTTAGCCTTTTTGGCTAAGTGTTTGTTTAGTTTAGGTTTCCATTAGCAAAACTCCCTTAGACGCATTTACCTCTTATCTATGCTTTTCCCCCCTCGTCTTTTGCCTTTGGTCAGTTAGCAATTGTTTTCTTTTTAGAGCAAGATGGTGGATACCAGGACTTCCTTAGGCCGTAGCCAGGCGAACCAGGACCCAGAGAGTAGTGCTGCGCAGCCAGTCCCACCGGCCTTGGACCCCGCTCTCAGTCAGTTTTTGGTGGCCCAGACTCAGATGATGCAGACTATGATGCAGAATATGGAGGCTATGATGCAGCGACAGCACCAGGAGCTAGTACCGCCACCAGCACCTCGTCAACAGTTCAACTATGCAGAGTTCATGAGGACGAAACCGCCTGTTTTCTCCAGTTCGTCAGAGCCTTTGGAGGCTGACGATTGGATCCGTTCAGTTGAGAAGAAACTGAACTTGGCTCAGTGCACCGACAGGGAGAAGGTGTTGTATGCAGCACACCAGTTTGAGGGATCAGCAGCACAGTGGTGGGAGAACTACTGTGCCGCTCATGAGGATCAGAACAGCATCACTTGGAAGGAGTTCGCCAAAGCCTTCCATAACGCCCACGTCTTGGATGGAGTGGTCGAGATAAAGGATGAGTTTCGGGAGTTGCAGTAGAAGAACCTGTCAGCAAGTGAATACCTCAATAAATTCACTCAGTTAGCTCGCTACGCGCCAGAGGACGTAGCCACAGATGCAGCTCGCCAGAAAAGGTTCAAGAAGGGCTTGAACCCAGCTTTGAAGGTGCAGGTCGTAGGCAATGACTATGTCAGCTTCCAGTAGTTGGTGGACAAGGCCATTCTCATCGAGGAGAGTCGCCGCGAGCTCGAGGAGTCTCGCAAGAGGAGGATGATCCAGCAGGGATCCTAGTCACACCAGTCTCAGAGGCCTCGTTTTGGTTCTTATCAGCCTGCACGAGCGCCTCAGCAGCAGCAGCAGCAGTCGTCAGCTTACAGGACCCCAGCCCAGACGCCGCTCCAGTTTTAGTCAGGACCGCATCCTAGTGGTTCCAGTGGTCAGCAGGAGAAGAGCAACAATCCAGCAGCGTCTGTCACTTGCTTCAAGTGTCATGAGCCAGGACACTATGCCAGCAAGTGCTCCGCAGGCGCACTCCCAACACTAGTTCGCCGACACAGGAGCCACACCGGTCGGACTCCTACCCTAGGAGCGGGGCGAGAGCACCCCGCATCGGGACGAGCCGGCGACGCCGCGGTGAGAGGTCGAGTGAACCACGTCACGCGAGAGGATGCCGAGCAGCACGGATGTTGTGATCGATGCGTTTCTAGTACATTCGATTCTGCCACGATTTTATTTGATTCGGAGCTTCACATTCGTTTGTTTCTGAGTTTTGCTTTAAAGCAACAATTGAAAATCTGTTGCTCTTGGATCTGTTCTTTTAATCCAATCCCGGTTCGAAGTTGAGATCCAACCTAGGTTGTCCAGGAGTTAGGATAATCATTCAGGGAGTTGAGTTCAGGGCCGACCTGATCTTGTTGGATATCCAGTCCCTAGATGTGATCTTGGGGATGGATTGGCTTGTAAAGCGGCGATGTTAGACTGTGGGAGCGAGCGGTGACCTTGACCAGTTCGAGATGGGATTAAGGTACAGTTTGCAGCCAGCGAGTGTCAGCCAGAGTCAGTCATGGTTTGCCAGAGCAAGGTGATCCAGTTGGAGAATGTACCAGTTGTCAGGGAATACCCCCCGACGTGTTTCCCGATGATCTCTCAGGTATGCCACCAGAGAGAGAGATTGAGTTTCTGATTGAGCTTGTACTAGGTACCGCTCCGATTTCCAAGAGACCCTATCGGATGCCAGCCAATGATTTGGCGGAGTTAAAGAAGCAAATTCAGGAGCTTTTGGATAAGAGTTATATCAGACCGAGTTCATCCCCGTGGGGAGCACCAGTGCTATTTGTCAAGAAGAAGGATGGTAGTCAGTGCATGTGTGTGGACTACAGAGCGCTTAATGAGGTCACCATCAAGAATAAGTACCCTTTGCCCAGGATCGATGACCTGTTTGATCAGCTTAAGCGAGCAAGAGTTTTCTCCAAGATTGATTTGAGGTCAGGATATCATCAGATGAGGATCCGAAAGGAGGACATATCCAAGACAGTTTTCTCGACTCGTTATGGTTTATACGAGTTCACAGTGATGTCATTTGGTTTGACCAATGCCCCAGCTTATTTCATGTATCTGATGAATAAGATGTTCATGGAATATTTGGATAAGTTTGTCGTTGTGTTCATTGACGATATTTTGATTTACTCCAAGGATGAGAGAGAGCATGAGGAGCACCTGAGGTTGGCATTACAGAAACTAAGGGATAATCAGTTGTATGCTAAGTTCAGCAAATGTGAGTTTTGGATGAAGAAAGTCGCCTTCCTAGGGCATATGTTGACAGCGGAAGGAGTCGCAGTTGACCCAGGAAAAGTGAGTGATGTTTTGGATTGGCAGTCGCCTACTTCAGTGACCCATATCAGGAGTTTTCTGGGCATGGCAGGATATTACCGTCGCTTCATTGAGGGATTTTCCAGTGTAGTCAGACCCCTCACGCAGTTGCTCAAGAAAGAAAAGAAGTTTGCATGGACGCTAGAGTGCGAGAAAAGTTTTCAAAAACTTAAGGAGAGTTTGACCACAGCCCCAGTGCTTGTGTTGCCTGATATAAATAAGGATTTTGAGATTTATTGCGATGCCTCTCGCAAAGGTTTGGGTTGTGTCTTGATGCAAGATAAGAGAGTGGTACACTATGCCTCACGCCAGTTGAGACCGCATGAGGAGAACTACCCTACCCACGACTTGGAGCTAGCAGCCGTAGTGCATGCTTTGAAGATTTGGCGTCATTATCTAATGGGTAATAGATGTGAGATTTACACGGATCATAAGAGTCTAAAGTACATCTTTACCCAGTCCGAGCTTAACATCACACAGAGGAGGTGGTTAGAGCTAATAAAAGATTATAATGTTGGTATACATTATCATCCTGGGAAGGCCAATATTGTTGCAGATGCCTTGAGCAGAAAGGTATATTGCAATTCAGTGATGGTTCGAGAGAGTCAGCCAGCGCTGCATGAGGAATTTCAGAAGCTTAGCCTTGAGTTGGTTGAGCAAGGATTTTTGGCAGCTATGGAGTTGCAGCCCACTTTGGATGGTCAGATTCGTCAGGCTCAGTCAGATGATGAGGCTTTTCAGCGGATGAGGAAGAACTTAAGTGAAGTAAAGGAGTCAGGATTTACAGTGGATGACCAAGGAACCTTGTGGTTCAAACAGCGGTTGTGTGTGCCCAATCAGCAAGAGCTAAAGGATATGTTGTTAAAAGAGGCTCATGAGTCATTGTATTCGATTCATCCAGGCAGTACCAAGATGTACCAGGACATTAAGGATAAGTATTGGTGGCCAAGCATGAAGCGTGAGATCGCTGAGTATGTGGCCCTTTGTGATATTTGTCAGAGAGTAAAGGCAGAGCATCAGAGACCAGCAGGCTTGTTGCAGCCATTGAAAGTTCCTGAGTGGAAGTAGGAAAAAATTGGTATGGACTTCATAGTCGGTCTGCCTAAGACCAAAGAGAGCTATGATTCGATTTGGGTCATCGTGGATCGATTGACTAAGGTTGCTCATTTCATTCCAGTTAAGACAACCTACAGTGGTGACAGATTGGCAGAGCTATATATGTCGAGAATTGTCAGCTTGCATGGTGTGCCAAAGAAGATTGTGTCAGATCGTGGATCGCAGTTCACCTCTCGTTTTTGGGGTAGTTTCCATAGGGCTATGGGAACTCACCTGAACTTCAGTACAGCTTATCACCCTTAGACAGATGGTCAGACAGAGCGAGTGGATCAGATTCTTGAGGACAAGTTGAGAGCATGTGTGCTCGATCATGGGTCCAAGTGGGACAGTTGTTTGCCTTTTGCGGAGTTCTCGTATAACCACAGTTATCAAGCCAGTTTGCAGATGTCACCGTTTGAGGCATTGTATGGCAGGAAATGCAGGACCCCTCTCAATTGAAAAGAGACGGGAATGTCGGAGTTTTAGTCCGCATCGTTTGAAAGAAGCTGAGGATAAGGTCCGTCTGATACAGGAAAGGTTGAAAACTGCCCAAGCTAGACAGAAGAGTTATGCGATACGGACGCCGAGCCGAGCTTTGAGCCAGATGATTTTGTGTATCTCAGGATCGCACCATTCAAAGGTGTGAAGAGGTTTCAGTTAAAAGGGAAGCTTACACCGAGATATGTCGGTCCGTTCAGGATTCTAAAACGCAGAGGAGAGGTTGCTTATCAGTTGGAGCTACCTGCGTCCTTCAGCGGGGTACATGACGTCTTCTATATGTCCCAGCTAAAGAAGTGCTTGCGTGTACCAGAGGAGGTTGTGCCAGTTAAGGCCGTTAACCTACATGAGGATCTGTCATACAAGGAGCATCCAGTCAAAGTCTTGGAAGTGTCAGAGCGAGTCACCCAGAATAAAGTGGTCCGTTTTTACAAAGTCCAGCGGAGCAACCATTCAGAGGAGGAAGCAACTTGGGAGCGCGAGGAGGACCTTAGAGCAAAGTTTCCAAACTTATTCTCTTAGTTGGCCCAGATCTCGGGGTCGAGATCTCGTTTAAGGGGGTAAGGTTTGTAACATCCTATTTTTCTGCAAGTTTTAAAGCCAGGTTTTCAAAAATGAATTTTTTGGAATTTTCTGAAATTAATTCAAGCTTCAAATGAATTTTCAAAATTTAAATGATTTAATATGATTAAAATAAACATTAGCATAAGTCAAAAATATTTTATTTGGATCCTTCAGGTCTCAAGGAATTTTCTGGTATTTTTGGTGAATTTTTGGGATTTATTTACTATTTTCTAGAGCTCTTGAAAGTTTATTTGAATTTCTGGAAAAAGAAAAGAAATTAAAACTCCCCCCGGCCGCCCGATCCCGCCGCCGCCACGCGTCAACCATCCCCGCCTCCGCGCCGCCGCCGTACCCCTCCTTTCACGCCTGCCGCCTCGCGTCGCACATCCGCGGTTTCCCGCTCGTGCCCGCGACCCCGCTCCTCACCGCCACGCGGCGGCACCAGCGCGCCCGCACCCGTCCTCGCGCGAAACCCTAACCCTAACTCGCGCCCGCCCGTCCGATCTCCCCACGTGGCCGCATCCTAGCCGTCTAACCCACGCCCGTTGCCGCTCCGCGCCGTAACCGATCCGGATGCCTCGGTTCGCGTGATAAATTCGCTGCTCATCCCTCAGTTCGCGTGCCCGTCGCCGAACCCTCGCGCCGCCGCTCCTCGCCATCTCTCGCGCTCGTCGCCGCCGTTCTCAGAGCCTCACCACCGCCGACCTCGTCGCCGGTGAGCCCTCCGCGCCGTCGCCGCGTCGCCCTCGCGTCGCGGACCCGCGCCGCTCCCCTCACCTCGGCCTCGCATGCACGCGCGCGCCGCGCGCCTCGCGCGGCAACGCGCCCGCCGCGCGTCGGTGATCCGTCCCGCCACTGCACCCCGGCCGCCCCATCCAGACCGCACGCTCAGATCGAGCCGATGGCCCGGATGCCGCCCGATCGCGCACCGCGCCCGCGGCGCCGCGAAGTCGCGCCGCCACGCGTCGCCCCTCGCCGCCGTCCTGCCTCCGCGCCGTCGCATCCCCGCCGCAGATCCGGATCTGAGCTGAGGGCTCAGATCGTGCCGTGCGTCGCCTCCGCGACCGTCGGATTACCGCCGCCGCCGCCCGCGCCCGAGCCGCGCCGCGTCACCCTCCCACGTGGCACGCCACGTCAGCCCTAGGGCCACATGGCATGACACGTGTCCGCCACGTCAGCACCACGTCAGCCATATCCGCCCCCCAGGTACCACGTGGCAAGCCACGTCAGCTGCCACGTCAGCAGTGACACGTGGCAGCACCAGCGCCCGCCACGTCAGCCCTACCCCGCCGACCGCGCGCGCACTGTTTCTTGCACCGTATCCACCGTGAACCGCGTTTCCCGTGCGCCCGGTCCACAGCACAGTAACATTTTTCATTTATCCCGATTTAATTTTTGATTTATTTTTCGAAGCCCGTTCTCCTCCGTCCTAGCTCCGATTGGCCCCGTTTTGTTTTTCTAAATTCATCTAAAATCGAGCTCTAGCTGTTGGTTCTAGTTTTGTGAATTTTGGAGTTCAATTGCTTATCATTTTATGTGTTTTCTTTGTTTCGGTCGTTTTCTCTCTTGTTAGATTCGAATTCCGGAGGAGCAGGTTCTACGCCCGAAAACCAGGAGTACCTCGCTGAGCATAACCAAGGCAAGTCGTGTCCTTTGATCATGTTGAACCCAGTTTGCAATCTATTATTTATTTACTTTGTTTTAAATTACATTGCATCGCTATTTTTATTCAAACCTTCGTACTGGTAGTTATTGCCCCATGTTGTTTATCCCTCCTTGATAAGTTGGAACACCATGATACCTTTGTCACTTTAGGTTTGGGAAACATACTGGTGATGCTAGATTACTTGTCACATGGGTTGGTACGATTAGATGCTTAGTTGTGCTTAATTTACGATTGGTTTCATCATCACATGTAAATCTTTAATTTGACTTAATGGCATATGGAACTGTGGTTGGTACCACGTTAATTAAAATTTTGTGCCGTGGCATTGGTGTGTCGTTGGCAGGGAGATATAAATTTGGTTTTGCACTCGGGCGAGTGATCGTGCAGTAAAGGGGGAAGTGCAGGTGCACTTCGGGGGATGTGGTAGCCTCGCCCGGGTATTGTTAAGGACTTAATTTTGTGCTTCATTGATCTGAGCTTAATCGCAAACCATGTCTAGTATGGGATAGACACGGTGATTAATTTGTAATATTTCAATTCAATTCTGCCATTGTGATGGACATGGTTGCTGATTTCCATGTGGCGCAAGGGGGGTGTGATGCGAAACCCTAGCGGGCAGGATTGGGTTGAGGTAGAGCATTGTAAAGGTCTTGTTGTGATTTTCTGAGATCGAGGCTAATCACATCGTGTGGGTACAGTTGTGCAACCTCTGCAGAGTGTAAAACTATTCGAATAGCCACGTCCTCGGTCATGGACAATGCTCGGTGATTTCACACGAGGGTTAGTGTTATCTTCTAAACTTGGTGGTTTATGTTGGAGGTGGACAGGTAGTTCACTGTTGGTTAGCTTGTGAATAGGTGTTCACAAGTGGGTTACGTTTATTCCTTTGATTATTTATTATTATTGTTTTCCTTCAAATTTCGCTTTCAATCTATTTATCATATTTATTGTGAAATGTCTTTTATGTAAATTAACCTTTCAGCCTTACATTGGTAATCCTTGCATATTATATTGCATTCATTTGTTACAAATGACTTGTTGAGTACCAATGTACTCACGGCTTTACGCCTATGTTGCTCAATTGAGGGCGAGGAGTATTATCAACAGGAGGTTCCAGAAGGAGAGTACTGCGACGACTTCACGGATTAGGCTTCGTTCTCCACTCGATAGCCTGTGGGCTTGTCGATTGGCCGCTACGCTTTATTTTGGATTTTCGCTGCTATTTTGTTAAGCCCTTCCGGCTAGAGATATTGTAAACTTGATCATAAGGTCGTACCTTTGAGATTTATCGATATTTGAGTTTTCCCTTTTATTATTATCGTGTGTACGGTTGTGATTACATCTATGTTTGACTGTGTGCACTAGCGTAATCCTGGACTAGTGCAGTTTACACAGATATTCCGAATTTGCATATTCGGATCTCGACAATCGAGCAGATCCCTTGAGCACAGTCGGAAGGTAATTCGCCATAACATGCTCTCCTCCTCCTGTTGCTCGAACGGCGGTCGTTTAAATTCAAAGGAATTCGATGGGATTTTGATATCCATCGGACTTCTCCATGTTTACCAGTAAAACTACAGTGGCCAGTGAACTGCTCGGAGATCATGTGTAAAAGCCTGACATTCGGTAACAAGATCAAGACACCTCATTTGTGGGAAAGGATGATTGGCATCTCTAGGCGATCATACTTGATAATACCTGACAGTCGATGGACCCAACCTGTGACAGGTCTTGTCCAGACGAGGGTAATACTCCCCATATTCCATTTGTCGCTGACGAGAGTGTAATACTCCTCGTATTCCACACAAGCATCCTCAGGCCTTCTTCTAGGAGAACAAGCAGGATCCGATGGGAGGGCGAGGACCTCTTGGATATGATCTCTGCTTGCGTTTGATGCCTCCTGGCTTGAGTAGTCGAATGACAGTGCCTCGCGATCTGGGGTAAACCCCTCTAGGAAGGGGAACTTTGGGTTATAACTGTCTCTGACTAGAGTCGAACCTTACGAGAGTATGGACAGACTCATATGGAGCCCACCCACATTCTCTGCGGGGTCTACTAAAGGGTAACGACCACTAGATGCCGATGGAGCGTTAGAGTGATGGATCCCAAGACTCGCTAAACCAGATCGGACGACCGTCGAGGGACTCAAACATTTAGAGGTGAATCCCTCATCATGTTTTGGATCTACACAAGTGCAATCCTGTTTATGGTCAGATTGACCCTTGCCCTCCAGAGAAACTTCTTCCTCCATTAAGCGTAACGTTGCAAGGGATAAGGATCTCTCCTCAATCTTATCAGTGGTGCGATCTCCAGGATCTTGTGAAGGATCTCTAGAGACAGCTTCACCATCGGATGAAAGCATGCTCCGCTCGTAGTCATAGCAGGCATCCATATCGAGATATGCGTAGTCGGTTAGGTTGAACCAGTTCTCCCCATTCCACTCTCCTGCCATGAGGACATCAGAAAGAAGAGAATCTATTGATAAGGAATTACCGGAGTTTGGAGTTCTGTCCCTATGGACGATGCCAAATGTCGGTGTTCTAATACCGATTTTACGTATGATTATTTGGATTCAGGAGATCTCTCAAAGACCTAGCTACATAGAGAAAGACACATGGATTTTGTACAGGTTTAGGTCTTCTTCGGAGAGATTAATAACCCTACTCCTATGTGACTGTATTGAGTGTACTGATTACAATCAAAACAAAGAGTAATGTGGGATGCTTAGTGCTCCTATATCCTATTGCTCGCATTCCCCCCTTGCTTCTTAACGTCAACCATTATATAGCGCACGAAGAGGTAGCAGTTGCTTCATACCAAGAAACGTCTTAATATTTCAGATAATAATTGTCTGATAGAAGTTATTGTCAGAGACATGGTATCCCATCGTCGCCTAGCGGTTATCGCTAAAAGTAGAGAGAAGTTATGTGCAATTATTCCAGAGAACAACTGCACAAATTAACTACCTTGTCAGACAGACCCACAATATCATAGACAAAGTAGTCGAAGTCAGGCTAGTCGCAGAAGAGTTTACAACCACAGGGTGGTCGTATAACAGCTTACAACTATATCATGTTTGCAGAAAAGCTTACGATTATGAAGTGGTCGTGAAAAGGCTCTCGAAAGACTAAAGTCTTACGACCATGGAGCGGTCGTAAAATAACTTATGACTATATGGTTAAGTTTCTCCCTTAGAAATATAAGGAGTATACTTAAAGAAGTAGAATAACACAATAATACTATTTATAAATAAATAATAAATTAAAGATTATTATAGCCCCATCAACACCAAATCCACAAAGGTTCCAAAGGTCATCTCCGTCTGACCATTGTGCTCTTCCCCCTCTGGATCCACCCCTTCAAAAAAGCTGCAACAATACCATTGTTGAGATTGAGGATCCCATAACTTTTGGTCCCATTGGCGTTCGGGTTTGTTGCCAAGTAGATTGCCAGTATTTGCCACCGTCGCGGATCCTATAACCCACCTTCCAACCTTCGACTCAAGGAAGCCCCTTTACTCCTTCCGCCACCCACAACCGCCAACCAATGCAGAAGTGGCAAAGTTGTGACCAGGTGTGGGCATCGAAGGTGAGTGATCATTTCAGCGACTCAATCTTCCCTCGCATCGACGACATCGCCAAGAACAATACAAGGGCATGGTTGTAATATTTCGTTTATTTTTAGTCCTTTCCAAGTTTTAAGGACTATTCTATAATTTGCTATCTTCTCAGAGCCCCTTTTGTAGCTGTGGGTGGCTGTACTGTACCATTGATATTAATCCAGAGCTAATATCCCTTGAGGCATGTTTGACTTCAAAAAATAAATATTTTCTACCTAATAAAGCTAAAAGAATAACATTTGAAAATACCCACATTTCCGACGGAGGTTGGCCTAAAAAAAAAAAAAAAGATACACCATAATAAGCTCAGAACAAAGGCCCTTTTATATTTGCTTCTGATTAGAGAAAGCAAAAGCTAATATAATCAGCTAACTTTCCAAAATAATTTCTTCATTCTTTTTACTCCCATCTAGCATCACGAACACATCACACACTTCGCTCCTCTCGTTCCTGTATCGCACACATATTTCATTTTCCCCACCGCTCGCTCCTTCCTTTAAAGTTACTTCTTTTAACCACTATTATTTAATTTTTGCCAAATAACATCAACCATAACCAAAAACCATCAATCATAGCCAAAATGAAAACCCCCAAAGAAATGGCTGATGTTTGCTCCGTCCGCCTAATGGAATGTTCGCATCTAGAACTGCTGTAGAGATCAGCTGTCAAAGACTAAAAGCAAAGCAAACTGTTACAAAGGAAATGTACGCTACTGCCAGTCAAAACTAGCACTTCTAGAGCAACGTTCTAGCTAAGCTCCATTTCAACATCGCAATATCGAAAAGCACAGATGAGCATACGTCCTTTTTTTCCCTTCCACGACCAGCGAGCCAATGTTCGCATAAATATAAAGCTGTCCTAAGCTTAGCAATCATCTTCACTGTCAAGAGCATCATTCCTCTTCTGCTTTCATTCACTCGTATCATTTGCACCTGGACTACGCTGCACTGGTCTCTGCGCTGGCTCATCATCTTCAGATTCTGACCATGCTCGTCTCTTCCGTTCTATTGCAGATTGTGGATGTCCCTACGACAGAAAAGACTAGATAAGGCAATTTTGCAACAAAGCATCTGGAAAAAAAGAGAAAAAGTTTTCCATGGACATAAAAAGTTTTAGTTAAATCTAACAAGCAAACTAACTTTCTGTACAAAGCGGGAACAGATATAACAGTTTTCCAATGGCACTACTGATTACCATTTATATGTTTCACCCAACAAAACAGATAAGCAATACTAACCATGTCATCTTCAGCATCAGAATCTTCAAGACCAGCTGCAGCAAGAAGGTGATCTGGGGCTTTCTCTGAATTGTCACCATCGTAATCCCTCATCACGTTTGCATAATCATCTTCTGCTTCTGGCTCATCTCTGTATTCGTCTTCTTCCTCTTCCCCAAATTGCGTCTTTGTCTTCTGATCCTTCCTCTTGCTACCCTTCCTCCTCCTCTTTTCACTTCCCCCCTCTTCATCTTCATGCTTGGACCTATCTTTCCTCTTGCCAGAGGTGTTGCTGGATGTTTTCCATTGTTCCTAATGGAAAACGGTACAATATCACAACACGCTTTAAGCTGTCATGCACAGTCCAAATGTATTTGCACTATTCCAGCCTTTGAGAAAACAATCCTGAGGGACGTGCTTGAATTAAGTTGCAAGGTCACAGGCAAAATTTACTAATGGAAAGGCACAATGCCAAGTTGCCAACTGGACAGGATCAATTATATAGAGATTTCACTTGCGTGCTACCCAAATTTGTGATTCAGAAAGGTGTTACCTACTAAGTGACAGGCATGGTTCAACAAAACGTTTTGGGGCTGGAAACTGGAAACCGACCGGTTTCCGGCCCCAAAACTGGCCTTTTTTGTGTGTGATTTCTTTTTTTCCAACTTTTGATGATTGGCAAGGACCCAGTTCCAGACCCTGATGAAAGGTGAGCCCTAGTCCAGATGTCAGAGACATTAAGTGGCATTTTTCTAGGCCACAAACTTTAGAATGGCGTGCATCTAAAAGCCCATCTCTTCAGCTGCATATGAGGTTCGTCAAGCCTAACACCATTCTATCTATATCAATTTCTTGAAAGACTAGCGACTGATTTCAACGGTCAGCTGGCCATCAATTTTCACAAGAACCTTGCAGTTACTTCAAACTCATTGGGACCATAACTTGGCAGTAAAGTAACCAATTCTCAGCAAAAACTGGCCAAAAGAATAAATGATTTTAATGTTTTCAAATACCATGAACAAACAATGTCTTCATGGAGAACATGGAAAGCAGCCAGACTCGAAACAAACCGGTTTTCAAGAAAGGTGGCCAACATAACTTATGTTATGTTTAAAATAGGAACTTTTTATATGTTAAAAAAATTTATTTCTATATGTTTCCAGTGTCATATATCAACTTATTCAAATAGCTTAATGAAACAATGTGTTCTCATGGTGCACATGACAAGGGGACAGGATTGATGAGACCATGTCTCAGTTCAAGTCAAGTGACACCTCGCAGCTCTAAGATAAGCAATATCCCTGTCCTCCTTGGGAAACAAGGAACCAACTCTTACCAGCAGTTTCTGAACAATTCTCTGAAATATGCATAACAGTATGTAAAATACCTTGACACGCTCAAAGTGTTGCTCCTGTTGCATTACTTGCTTTAGCTCATCCTCTTGCTTTCTTCTTTCTAACTGTTAACAACAACACATTAGAAATAAACCTAATCTTTTCATCTACAAGTAGAGTAATAGACATATTGATGGTCAAGTAAATGCAGTAAGAAGAGCTAGACCTGAAATTTCCTCTGTTCCTCGGCCCTCCGGCGAGCTTCATCTGCCAAAGCAATTTGGCGGGCAACTTCCAATTTTTGCTTATTCTGTTGCTCAGCTTGCTCAGCTGCATCACGATGAACCTTAGCAGCATCAAGCAAATGTTTGCAATACTCAACATGAGTTTCAATTTTCCTCTCATCAAAACCATGAGAATGGTACGTTGATGCAACAGATAACAGACTGAACACTCTAATCGCGTTCTGAAGCTCGGTGACTGTTGCACGAACCTAGAAATAGAAAACATGCAGTGGAAAAGAGTTATGGGAACAGCATGGTTTTAGAAAATATATATACGATGATAGATCATCGAATCTCAAACAAAAAGTGACAAATTTGGTGAAGGAAGAAAATGTACTAGGCTTTCATTTCCTATATTAGAGCTGTAATTCACAATACCCATCTCCAAGCACATTCAAGTCAGATCTCTGTTCAGAATACCCAATTAATATTACCAAACAAAATGTGGTAGCCTTGTGTGCTGTAGCACAGAACTTTTGTATAAAGGAGTAAGTTCAACACGACAAAAGGTCACTTCAATGAGTTTTTTTCCATAAATCAAAGAATCAGAGACCACGTTAAGAAAACTAACAGCACTGACCTCATCAACTGTTCGTTTTGTCTTTTGTAGAGTAGAAGCTGAGAATTTCTGCATTGAAACACCTACATTGAACCGCAACAAATAATTTGATGGAGCCAAATGTATAGCTCTCAGCAAAGTTTTCCTGCAGTCTTGCCATTGCTCAGCTTCATAATGTGTTCGGGCAAGATATAGAAGGATAGTTGCATCTGTGTTGCAGAAGAACTTCCGCAGGCAATTTTGGTACTACAAGAAAGAAATAACAACTTCACCTCAGTTCCTTTTACTCTCTGTCAGTCCGTCTCTGTGTGTGACAGAGAGAGAGAGAGAGGGCGGGAGGGAGGGAGGGAAAGTGTGTACCATTTTCACTGCTTGTTGAAAAAAGCCCTGAGCAAAATATATATGAGCCAAATTGATCCAGACATCGGGCATCTGAACAAAAATGCTTCCTGATGCAGCTTCTTGTACCTATTTCATTTCAAACTGCTGATGTAATTTCTAACCATTCACAGTTTTCATATAGAACAATGAATATTTTTCCCTTCCTAACCTGTGTAAATAACTCCTTGGCAATATCCCACTGGGCTTTCTCAGCTTGTAAGATTCCAATACCATTTGCAGCAAACATATTACCACGGTGCTGCTTTAGTACCTGCATCACATATTCAGATCCCAACTGTGAGCAGAACCAGCACTTAAGAGTGACATCACTATCCTCACAGCAAGCACTGCAGAAAAGAATTTGCTTCTTCTACCATGAAAGGTTGCCGTGTGGTTCTATGCATTCATTGCTCATGTGTAACATAAATCCAACCAAAGTGCATCATTTTCGATTTACTGGCTCTTACACTTCTCCAAAGAAAGAGATTGTATCATCACATCTTGCTAGATGTCCTACACAAGTATCACTCTGGCACCAAAACTCCAAATTATACCATTAAATTTCCTAAGCATTAAACTTGACTCAGTCAATATCATGCCATGATCTTTCACTAGAGTTCAGAAAGTGATTTGAAGTGATCTTAAATAGAAGGTGTTATATCTTTTTAAAAAACACACACAATGGAGTCAATTGACTTCGCAAGAAAATAAGGATTAAAAATGAACATGAAAAGTTTAGACAAGAGTTAAAACTAAACATCCACAAAACTTTCAAAAGCTATTTTAAATTTGTTCCTTTGACCAGTTAAAATAAAGTCAATCGTCTACATAAGCTCAATTTGGATGAAGCCAATCATTCTCAAAAAGCAAACTTCCAGAAAGCATCAAAATGTAAGCATAATTTTCACTGTTTGATATATGAATCCCTGATTAGACATACAACAAAGTATGTGTGATTGATGTTGCAAATAAAAAAATGCAAGATTTGATTCTTGTGTGGATGATCACACAACAATGTACCAACAAGCGCAACACTGCTTTGTAACTCTTTGCTAGCCAGAAATGCCACTAGACAAACTAAGAATAAGTTTAATAGCATTACAAGCTATTGACTGCGAGCTCAAGAATGGTAAATGGTATCTTAAACAATAATCACAACAAAGGAATTTAAGAAAAAAATATAAAATAGAGATGATGTTCCAGAGGGCAGAGAGTTACAACAAAGAATAGTCATTTTACTAATTAAGATTCATAGCAAATGGGTGCATATTAACAACACATATAAAACGTGTAATGCACACATCAGCAAAAAAAGACACCTTATGCTGAAGAAAAGTTGGTGGGATATATTTTCATAGGGGAAATTCAATATAATAAAGGTCCAAAATTGACCTTCAAATGCAAGATGAATCTGAGTGGGCAACTGGAGTGGGAATAGTTGTCTTTGAAACAAAAGTAATTATGTTCCTTTTTTATTGGTACTGAATAATATATTCTAGAATAAAGTGTAAATAACGTACATTCGAATACAGTTCCTTGGCTTTCTCCCGATGAGTAGCCTCAAATTTTGGGGCCTTTTTTTCAGGTCGATTGGCAGCAAAATAATTCCAGTTCCCCTATAACAACACAGAGAAAACTTCGTAAGAAACGAAGATAAAATCGATTAGTTGCACAAAATGAGGTGACATTTACCAAAAAAAACATATTATAATGACTAGCTCACGTAAAAACTCTTAGAAAACATATAAAGTTACAAGGACATTGGGTTATATATGCATGCCCTAACTCAGTGGTAAATGTGGATGCGGTGATACACGGGAAAATATCTGGTGCATCCCTCCCTTACGGTACATCTTTTGTGCATCCTGCATCTAAAAGTTTTCAAACATTCTTAAAAAATTGTAGATGTAGGTGATGGTACATTCTATAGACATGCAAATTTTCAAGATGAAAGTCGATTGCATTTGGAAGATATGAAATTGACAAGCAGCTGACATGAATAAAGTTTAATACTCTTCATGTAAAATCTCTCTTTTTCATATCTTTCAAATGCAATCGAGTTTTATCTTGAAATTTTGTATGGCTATAGAATATACCGCCCCATACATCTACAAATATTTTGGGTATTTTTCAAAACTTTTAGACATAGGATGCACGAATGATGTACCGTACGGAGGGATGCACCGGATACTCTGTGATACACTACTGGTTTAAAATACTTTAAATTAAACACATTGCCTCCTGCCAGCAAGGGGTGGCCAATTCAGAAAAGAAAATGCCAACCATTCATATCCAATGCTTCAGCGTACTAGCTCTATTCAGGGCCAGTAGGCAGAAGTACCAGTAGACTGGTACAATGATAGAGCAAGCAACATTTCAGTTCAATTCAGCAGAACTTCCAACTGACATTGTAACTTCCACCAAATTATAATTCAAGTCATCATTTGGCCTTTGATTTTCAAAAGACCCTTTAAAAAAGAATTTACTCCGCAATGAAGGATGTATCAAACCCCATAGGTGCCCTTTTCAACACTGAGTGTTCATTAAATCAATACAGTAAGTGAAGTCTATTTAAAACAATAAATAAATGTGCTAGAGTGAAGTAGGCTCACATACCAATTGAAGCAAAGAGTATGCATCTTTTCCCTCAGTAGCATCTTTAGCATCACGGAAACGCTCCTTTGCAGTAAGCCAAGTTTCATCGCTCTGGAGTTCAAGACTTCCAAGCATAGACAGTGCATTTGGATACTTATCATCTATCTTGAGAGCATCACTTATCTAAAACAAACACATTATAATTATTCTCAATTAAGCAGAAGGACAAAACATAACTGTCTGTACTTACCAGCTCGATGCTCAGTTGAAAATTGTTTCTTTCTTTAGCAATAGTCGCTAGCCTCAGATAGGCGTCAATATAGTCCGGGTACTGTTATTAAAAGAATTGGGAGTTAGAACACAATATGATACAGGGGATCTTCTTCATTGTGGCACAGGAAATCCTGATAGGCACAAAAGAATGCTACAGAGATCTATTTCAATAGTCTATTAGGAAGACAATGCAGCTAGCCCCCAGGGGGCAAAAAACGAAAATGACATTTTTTGAGAAAAAGAATTCTTGCCACTGGGAAATTTTCCCACAATACCTGCGTACTAAATATACCATCTCAACTTCAGTGCCTCTTGTGATAATTATTTGGAGACAAATTGTATAAAAAAAGTAATTGCATCGGTATATGTAATTTGGTCATAATTGCCAAGCAATTGTGAATGGAGGAAGTACATATCTTTTCAAATAAAACTCCTAGGCAAAACAGCCCGTGAACATGAGCTGTATCACATAGACATATATGTAAACGAAATGAGACAATGTTTGTAACGCCCTTTGAGGCTTTGACTAGCTTTGACATTAACCATTATCTAGTAATTTCCTAAAGGGTACATAGAACCTGAAAACAAAGCATAACTGATGAAAGAATTGAAACTGAACGACAGAACCTATTTACTGACTAAGAAATATCAACCATTCTTCACGAAAATTCTATTCTTATAGAGCGTTCAGCATAGTTATTAAGGCGGTAAGGCGAGGCGATGCGACCCACCCCCCTCACAACTTTTAAGCGGTAAGGCGCGAGGTAAGGCAACGCCTTACACGCATCCTAAGGCGAAGAAAACGGAACTCTGGAAGTCTAAATCAGAGTTTAAATCAGAAGATTTCTAAAAAGAAGGACCTAATTGTAATTTTATAGAACTCCGATGACTAAATTTTAAAATATCAAATCTTTTATAAACCCCCCAACCCTAGATCGACTGAGTGAGATCGATCGAGTCTCACTCAGGCGATCTCCCCCGAGCGCTGCCGGCCGCCTCCTCCACCCCGGCTCGGCCGCCGCCCCAACCCAGATCCGGCCTCCCCGCGCCGGATCCGGTCTGCGCCACCGCCCTCCACCCGCGCGCCTCCCCCGAGCCGCCGCCGGACCCCGGGGCAACGCCTGCCCCGGGCGCTTACGCTTAGGCGACGCTTCACTTAAGCGACGCCTTAATAACGATGGCGTTCAGTCACTGGGCCAAACAAGGAAAACTGTACATTACTTACATAAATATGGGTGGTACATCACTAGTTTAACAAGGGAAGGCCATCCCAATCAATTAAAGCAACGAACGTGCACTGCATATCGTAGAGCAAAGTAAAATACAAAGGTGGGTGTTGGTGTGCAGATAACTGTAAACATCAGAAAACAACAAAAAAAAATGCATTTGTAGGTTGCAGCAGCAATAAAAATTGGGAATACGAAGTAAGAAAAGGTGAAATTCAGAGTTTCACTATTTTCATGTTCTTTTCAGTGCATGCTTCCATGCTTGGGCACATTTATATCATGACGTGACTACATGAGAGATCAGACTCTGGGGAGGTGTGCGCCAGCACACGTGTATGTGGTGGGGATGGTGGTACCTTGAAAATAATGAGACGGTAAAAAAGGCTGGCTTTGACAGTATCATGAAGCTCTTCCAATAATCTTGCATAGTTAAACAGAGTTGTGACCTTATCCCGAGGTAATTCAAGAGGCACACCTTCTTCTTCAAGTTGGTGAAAAAAGCTCTGATCCCTGTACTGAACACTCCAGTTTACCATAGAGCTACCTACATTCCCATCCATAATTGTAACCCAAATACCATCCCCTAGTGCCTCCTTAAAACTTTGTTCAGCCATCTGAAAGCACAAACAATTAAGAGTACTGTCAGGTATAAATGACAGTGTGGTACGTACAATAATGTAAACAAACCTCAAGCTCTCCCTTCTCAAAATGAAGAAGTCCAATTCCATTGAGCAATTCAACGGGCATTTCCTCTGCCGCCTTCTTTAGGAGATTTCGAGCCTGCGAAGTATGAACTGATAGGTAAGATTTCATATTTAAGAATGAAGCAAAACAAGTGAGCATCGGATCCAAAAAAAAGTAGTGGACACGATTCATTCAGAGGTGACATGAAAAGGCAACAGATATAATGCAGCGAATAATCAGCCATGACAATAAGCATAGCCAGAAAGTCTACCTTAGATGGGTACAATCACCAGCCAAGACAACTACATGCATGGTTAACATGCTGCAGATAAAATTCAAAGTTTGCAGACATGCACACAGAACTCCATGTGCCAATCATGCCAAAATAGAGGCTAGAGAGTAGGTGATGCATTACAATACACTACTTCTAGGAGTAAAGCTATGAATTTACACCGCAGCCGAAACATAAAATGATCATAATCGAGACAAAGATTATAAGAATCTATGCGACGAGTAATGACAAATAGAATTAAATGAATCCATACTATTAGCATATGTTTATATATTGATCACACACTTGTATTGGCCAACAGATTCTTCAAAAATAAAATTTCTATGATTAATTCTACTTCTGAAACCTATACAAGAATTTGATACAAGGGGGAAAACATCATTACTTCTACAGTAGAATCTGACACTGGTCAACAGAATAAACAGCTAATTGAATAGTCTTACTGTCTTTAAGTACTCCATAGCAGCAGCCCAGTCAGATTCTACCAACAGTTCACCAAGTTCCATAAATGCCTGTGTAATGGTTTGATCAACAAGATTATATGCAAAACATGAAACAAACAGGTTACAAAACATGAGATGTTCCTAATTTTCAATAAACTTCCCTAGGTTCACAGTTCACACATGCATCCTAGATTAGCATCCCCATCTTTTAATCATCAACACCCCAATATTTGAAGGTGGATACAGATTTAGTCATTGTGGTGTTCCTCTGACAAGAACAGGACCTAATACCTAGATGTACAATGCATGCGATAAAATTATAAAAAATAACAAATTAGTGGTTTCAAAAAATGTTCCAGAGAGAGAGAGAGACTACCTGATGATCTTTTGGATCAATCCGGGTAACTTTCTTGAAGGTTTCTATAGCTTTGTCATTCTCACCCAACTTTGCATATATGTGCGCAATAGCCTTGAAGAAGCAACATAGATTAATTGATACAGCCAACGACGTTTCAAATAGATGAATGGAAAAGCAATCATTTGATTAGAAATCACATCTCACCTTTAAACTTTCGCAATTTTCAGGGTGAACCTCCAATACTTTCTCAAAGCTAGCTAACGAACTTTTGAAGTCTAGAAATTTCAATTGTATTTGCCCAAGTCCTGGTTCAGATCATGAATGTGCCATAAACAACGACGAAATATTCAGCAAAGTATTCCCAAATAATTGAAAAAAAAACTAAATCTATCGAACCTGCTAGTACATGTTTAACAAAATTCACCAGGGGAAAGGCAAAAGACAAGCATATTAAGTGATTGAATAAATGGTATGATTATATTTACAATTGTCAAACCAAAAGCAATCCATCAAGGACAAAATAAAACATAAATATTCCATGTCAGGAAGGTTCAAAACAGTCAATATAAGTAGGCCACATGAATCAATGAATTATTGGGCCTGTTCTTTGCGGCTTCTAAAAGCCGCTTTTGGCTTTTGCTACAGTAATTAACTTTTAAATGGAATATTTTTTTAAAATAGAATCTACAAGTTAATTGTAGTACACGTTAAAAAACTAATATCTGTACTATCAAAAATTGCAAGCGAGTATCTCTCTTTCCGCAATTTATGTCACAAACAGCCAAAAAGCCATCAACCGGCCAAAAGCCATCAGCCGCAGCCAAAAAGAACAGGCCCATTATCATATTATGGGCCTGTTCTTTGCGGCTTTTAAAAGCCGCTTTTGGCTTTTGCTACAGTAACTAACTTTTAAACGGAGTATTTTTTTAAGATAAGGTCTACAAGTTAATTGTAGTACACATTAAAAAACTAATATCTGTATCATCGAAAATCGCAAACGAGTATCTCTCTTTCCGCAATCTCTGTCGCAAACAGCCAAAAAGCCATCAACCGCAGCCAAAAGCCATCAGCCGCAGCCAGAAAGAACAAGCCCTATATCTCCTTAAAACATGTTGATGCATAAATGCTGAACAATTGTGCATCAAAACGATGTCATAAAATTTCAAAACAAAGAAAGCACGAGGATGAGAGACTCACCAAAAAATGGCAACACAAAGTCTTGTGGTTTGTTGACTTCATTGACAGATGCCATATAATACCGTCCAGCAGTCTCAATGTCCCCCTGAATTTGGTTAAATTATCAATAAATAAATAAAATGTGCATCAAATGTTCAGGGTTGTAAACAAGATTCGCAGCGAATGAATCCAAACTGACCACACAGAGAACAACTAAGAAAATACCCAATTAATTCGATTGGTATATGAACAGATTATATCACCTTACTGTGGTATGATCTGGCTAAGTTATAGTAAGCGTGTGATTTCAGTAGTCCATGATTGCTTGAAGAGAGAGCAGTCTCGGTCAGTTGCTCAACCACAAAATGCTGGCCAGTAAAGAAATAATGGTTTGCAAGGTGGTTGAGTGCCAATGTGCAATAAGGATAAATTTCGAAAGCTCTTCTCATTTTATCCATGCCTCTCCGAATTCCTCCAGCTGCAGGCAAGTTGCAACACTTCACAACAAAAATAAGTAAAAAAAGGTAAGGAATCTTCTTGCCTGTACAGAGCATTTACCTTCATTTGTTTGCAAATCCATGATTGCAAGTGCTACTAGAGCATCAACATTTTCAGGGTCCAACTGTGAAGGTAAGTTTAATTGATGAAGGCACTGCATTTACCTTAGAGATAGATCTTATATACAAGTGACAGAAATAGGGCTTGCCTGTAAAACTCGTTCAAAAGCTTGTCGAGCTTTGTCTAGCTGACCAAGCTTGAATCGGCAAAAGGCTATACCAAGCCTTACAGCAGCAAGACAATTGGCATAGGCCCGCAAGGCTCTCTAAGAAGCTAATGGAAGTTAATAGCATATCGCAGCAAAATATAATGGCATTGTAAAAAAACTAAGTAATGAACCATTTCCCACCTTATAGAGATCTAATGAGTTCCTGTAATATTCCAAAGCTTTTTTGTGTTGCTGCTCCATATCGCCCATCAGGAAAAAAACAGAAGCCTGAACTAACAGGAAACATAATTTGAAGATTAGAATCATTAAAAAGAAATATGTCAGAAACCAATGATTATTACAGGGTGCTTTTTGAGTTAGTTCCTTCCACAAGTTGTGATAACCTTTATCCATCACATGCTAAAGAATCAAAGCAGAGGACACAGTCCAAGGATCAACTAGTTCTAGAGAACCAGCAAGATTATGAAGAAATCATCAGAAAGAATCCAATTAATATTATAGTCTTTACCAAAACTAGCAATATTCTACAATGTAGAATTATCACAATTTCTTTAGTATAATATAAAATGATGACACTTCTGTTGGCTGAAATCATAGTATTAGGTTTTCGGTTTTCCATCAAGTTCAAACTTTAACCTAAATGTTTACAATGTAGTCTTAATACTAAAAGCAATCTTGCATTAACTATTTGACAAGCATTTCAATTTTCAATAACCTTGAGAAACTTACCTGACCGAGTAGAGCAGGAAAATTGTTCCCATCTTCATCCAACACAATCTTGAATGAATCAGATGCCATTTGCAACTCACCCTTGGCCACGCAGAGTTGACCTGGAGAGAACATCACAGAGCACTATGTTGGTAATCATCCACATGAACTAATATTGTAAAGAAATGACATTAAATGCATAACTTATAACAAATGCAATCAGAGTGCTGTGCCCAAAGCATAAGATCTTTCAATAGAAAAGGAAATATATCTTCAGTTGTGGAAAACAAATCAAAATTGATCCCAAAACCAAGAACGCTATCATGCCACACCATCAAATAACCATATCTGCTCAATCTGATTAAGAATGAATCATGGACACACGTTTTGCTTAATAGTTGTGACTATGAAAGGACTCTTCCTCTTTCCTCCCATGTGTATGCAATGCAACAAGATAGTTTTCTCATGCCTTGCTCAAATAGTATCAAGCTATCAGAAATTCCTGCAGTAACACACGATTATTCACCTAGCATAAATCATACATGACAAACAATAAGATGAAGAAAAGAGATTCCATGATGACAATCAAACTAAGTCATGGTTCTAGAAAACAGTTGTAGCATCCTGTATAAGTCCAATAAACCAGTATGAGGAAACAACCTTACATCGTACATTCAGACATACCATGTGCAACAAGCAAATACAAAGATGTAAGTTCAAACAAAAAAGATATGGCTGCGTCTATAACACGAACTACATCCAATGCACACCAACTGTTAGGCTTTCATCATTGCTTTGTTTAAAAGGATTAACCCGGTTGGTATGGATGGTTCCTAAGCATTATATGCTACTCTTAACAAAACTACAAGTCTACAAGTAGCCACATGGACTAATCCCAACACCACCAGGACTCACTGGGCTGAGGTGTTTACAGGTTAGAAAGACCAATCCACACCAATTTATCATATAACTTTGACAAACACATGGCGATACAATGTTCCAGTGAACTGATTAACACACAAACACACATTCTTTATGTTTACCAGAAAATAATTAAGCAAAGTTCTGTACTTTGTTGCAGCATTTCTTTTAATCTCAAACTGAGTTTTGACGATAGAACAGTTGGAAATAAATACAACAAATCATAGTATCATCAACATGAAATAGAAATGTGAAATTAAATTTTAAAAACCCACACTTTTTACCGAAGATGATCATGAATGAAGGGTCTGAGCACACAAACAACCAAAGATCAAATGCACATATACAAGTCGAAAAAAACCATTATAGAACCGTGGTAGTGTGGTACAAAGAGATGCACGTAACAGTCACAAACTTAAAATACAACACATGTAAGAGGTTCAAAATGCTCTAAATAGTGAAACCTTTTCCAATCCACGTAGAAGGTTCAGTTTCATCTATCCTCGAAGCCCTATTATAGTATTGAGTCGCGTCTTTGAAATGTACTTCCTTCTGTGGTGCTCTCTCAACCTTTCCCAAGAAAGTATGGAAAGCACCCAAAGCATTAAGGATAGCTATCCGCTCATACTTCACATCAGCATAATACTCATCTATTTCTGCAAGGAAGAGGAGATGATTCAAAAAGTATGTATTAAGATAATAACTTCCAAGAAACACTGAGAAAGTAAACTGGTAGGATGCAATGAAAGATGCTGAGGTTCTGACCATAAATTATAAAAGCAGAGAACTAGAAAATAAAAAGGTAACCTGGGCCTGATCCTTCCTCTAGAATCTGCCGGAACTGCTCTATCTTTCCTTGTTTGAAATATTCCCTCTGTATTAAAAATAAGATTAACAACTAGTCAAAAAAACGCAAATGAACATTCCCTCCAGATTTACACCGGCACAAAACTACAGTTCCAAAAACTTCAATTTCTAAACACAATCCAAAGAAGTAAACAGCCACAAACATGCTTCAGAAACCATCATTAGTTGTAACCACTACTTCCCTCCTTGACCCTTTTTTTTGTGATTACAAGGAAGATGCACACACAACACCACACGTGCACACCACACACACGCATGCGCGAATGCACCCACTTAGTACACACCTAGAATGACGGAGGCTAGGGATGAATCCGCAACCTGACAACATTCCTACTGAGGCGCACTTGCGTGTGCGTAAAGTTCTCTTGCCTCTTGTTGTTGTGATTGTTGTTTCACTGCAAATTTTACCTTCCTTTGTAAGGACGAAGATGATGTGCAATATTTATGCTAGGACAATGAAACTCTGACCCAACTGCTCTTCCCCTGATTCTCTTTTATCTTCCTTTTTTCAATCTTTGCCCTAAATGATTCCTCTAAACAAAAGTCGTGATATTATTTCAGAGGTGCTGGTTGGGTTCTAATTTCTGGCAAATCACTAGCACCACCCCTCGCGTAGATAGTTCACCTTGAACAACCAGACAACTAGAGCAAAGCAAAGCCACAACCAAGAACAGTACCCAACAGTTCAACAGAAAATATCAACTACATCGGCCGATTCGACAACATGCCCACCTTGAAACTGGAGGAGGTGGCATATGCAGGCACATGATTCGACGAGACCCTAGCCCTAGAAATTCTAACACAGATTGCAGGAAGAAGCAAGAACCGAGGGTAACCTCGACCACGCTGCACTTAATTACTCCTCCCACACCGCCGACGACCTAGGGCTCCACACAATTGCGAGATATCTTGGGGATTCCGTGGGATTGAGAGGATTAGAGAGAAGGGGGACGGGAGCATAAACGTACCGCGATGATGAGCCAGAGGTGGAGCGGGGCCTGCTCGGCCTTGAGGATGTCGAGGATGTCGGAGGCGTCTTGGGGGAGGTGGTCCAGCGCCACCCGCACCTCCTCCTCCGTCCCCTGCACCGGGATGTACACGCTCGCCATCTTCCTCCGTCGCTTCCCCCTCCTCCCTTCGCCGCCGCCGAAGGGAGAAAAACCCTACCGCGCGGCAGGGGAAGGCGCGCGCCGGTGGGGGAGGAGGAGCACCGTGGCAAGGCCGCCCGGCACGGGGGAAGATGGTGGAGCGCGTCGAACTGTCGAAGGACGGAGGAGCAGCGCAACTATGGATCGATCTGCGCGGTGCTGCTTTTTCCTTTTAGCTGGCTGTTGGCAAGGGCTCTAGTTTTCAGAAGAAAAAAGGAAATTTCATAAACCGCCCTAAATTCGGCCGCGTCAATAAGGAACTCCTCCTTCCAACCGTTGGATTACTCTTGAACGGCTCAGATTTGAGCATATTACTCTTGAACCCTCTTAATTTCTCCCGCACATTTATTCCCGGTCCCTCTTCTTAGTCTTCTAGTCCTCTGCTTCTTGGAATCCCAATCTCTAGTCAGTGGTATAACAAATCTTGGTTTGTGAATCTCAACATTACCTTCTTAGCATGGTGATCACTGTGCCTCCGCCTATACGTTATGGCCCTTAGTTAGCGTGCAATTGGGATCGTGGCAACCCACCTGACTCCGCTATGTCAACGTGTACCACAGTAGCCCTATAATAACAAGAGAGAGAGAAAACAAATTGTTGGTTCGAGCCATGCCTGGCCCAACCCAACCTCGACCCATCTAGCTGTCGTGGCTATAAAGGGGGCATTGGGCAAAGATGGGTGGCTGCCCTAGCTTTCCCTCACCAACACCGCAAATTTTCCCCCAAGTCGCTTCTACCCCAAGCCACGTTGTCGTCATTCCAGCTCCTATGAGGCGCGTGTCGTGCTGTCCTTTCTATGTGCCACTGCCACCGCCCTAACCAAGCTCGTTGTCACCTTGCTTGCTCCTCCCATTCCGCCTTAGCTCTTGCTATGCTCCACGTCGAACCCAGATTTAGCCAATCAAAAATTCTTTACGATTTCGTTGTACTATTCCCTAGATCAATAGATAGTGTTCATAAATACATTATTGTATATCAATTACATATCTTACAGAAGCGTAAAATATAAAGGTGAATTTCCTCATGGGCCAATCAGACCAAAATCATTAAAAAAACAGCAGCGAAAACTAAAACTGCATGCATGACATTTCTACGGGATGGAGAGAATGAAAGGGTGGTACATCAATGGGTGTCTATTCAGTTATACTGAAAATTTAATGCAGAATGAAGTGTTAACTAATATGAAAGAGAATGGATAATGATCGATAAATGAAATGTGGTCTAAGATGGTATTATGTGTATGTTAATATTTACTGTTTTACTATGTACTTGCTAAGTCTTAGACTCACCATTACTTTGTTAATGTTTTAGGTGAATCTAGTGATGACATACATGGATTGGGAGTAGTATCTTTGCACCACGTTCCTTGAATAAAACTTGGATATCACCTTAGTACTCGTATGTAGACTTTTGATGATCTAGCTTACTTAAGTCGAACCTTAGTTAAGAGTTTGCTTTGGGAGTTGTTAATAGTAGGTGTGGGATAAGGTTGGTCCCTTTTGCTTAAGGTAGTGAAGGCAGTACAATTGTGATTACCGATATCATTGTTCATTTGATAATGCTATTTACTTATGTGTGTTTTATGTTGATCGCCACTCTTACATTAAAATTGCTCCTAGGTGCATAGTTCTGGGTGTTTTAGGCATGAGATCCCAAGCATTCATGGGTACAAGGTCCCAAGCTTTATTGTGATGTGTTTATTCTTGTTCATAGCACTAGTTGTTTTTAATCCATGTTGTTAAACGTAGGCTGTTCACCTTTTTGTAGTAGTATAACCAGGAGAAATGCTACTGAAATTTAGTAGTGATTGATGTAATTTAGAGTGTGATAGAGTAGTGGTAGCATTCTAGGTCATACATTGGACCGGTATGGTACAAGGCCCCTCCAATCCAGATAAGTCCTAGTTGACTTAGGCTAACAAGAGTATAACCACCTTGATGTTGCTATATCAAGTTTGTTTGCACAAACAACAAATAATAGTAGAACAACATTATGAACTATTATCTTTCTTGCTGATAAAGAATATAAATCTAGACATTTGTAGATTTGGTGCATAGTAAACAAGCTGAACAATTTATTGTTCAAATTTGGTATAGAATGGTTTTTCCCTTCTTGGCCTTGCTTAGGGTTGTTTGGATTAGAAGCTTTGTGAAAACCAGATTTACTCAAACTAGTTTTAGCCCAATTCTAGGAAAGACTTGTTTGGTTTATCTAACTAACCTATGGATAAGGAAAACTCATTTCTCCAAAAATCTAAAATTTTGTGTTTTGTGAAAAATGAGTATACGAGGTTTTCAAGTTCTGGTATCCACCCATCGCTATTTCTCCACCCACGCTCATCTCCTTCCTTATGGAGGCGATGCATTGGGGTAGTGGCAAGAGTGAGCTCCCTGTCTATGCCATTGATTAGGTGCACATGCCTCTTGCACTTTCCTCATTCCCTAGTATGACCTACAATATCTGCATATGCGTTGAGGACTAATCTACATCTGTGTTGAGGACTCCATCGCTGCACTCGTCTCGCTCGCCTACCAATAGCTAGCGCTCACGACTCCCTACATGGAAGCAACAGTGGACACGCCCAACGAGTCAATGCACTGGCGATGGCATCAGTCACGATCCAAATGCGTTATGGGGTCATCATCCTCATCCTACTCGCCTTTGCGAAGCACCACAATGATCTTGGTTGAGGTGCGCATGATGAACACCCGACAATGGCTACTCTTGAGGGAGTTGAGCTCTTCTTGGAGAGTGGTGTTTGAGGGCAACGCAGGGATGGGCATGCGGCGGTCGACCTCGGAGCCGATGGCGTGGAGCATGATAGGTATAAATTAGTGAACCCTAACTTGGTGATATTGTACAAATTAGTGAACCCTAACTTGTACGTGAGTTGATATGATCTTTCACGGTACACAATTATGCAATTTCCAATTTAGATATCTCGGCTTGGCCTACTGGAACATCAGTAGCGCTAATATGAAGCACATGTGTAGGCAACCCGAACCGAAGCAAAATTACTTAGGGCCTGTTCATATTGATTTTTGCTTCTGGTTTGTTCTTCCAGAAGCAGAAGCCAATACAAACTCTCTAGCTTCTATAAGCCGTTTCTATATGCCACTATTTTTTACTTTCACATATTGTTGCGTACGTTGTATTTTATTATATTACAATTTCATAAGTCATATAGCGGTCCGAATATTATACTGTCTTTCGCTGTATCATCTTTCTTTTATAGTGCACTACTATTCTTCAGTCACTACTATTTTGTCGAGACCCGAATATGCAAATTCGATCTCTCTGTGTAAACTGCACTAGTCCAGGATCACGCTAGTGCGCACAGTCAAACATAGATGTCATCATAGTCATACTCACGATAATAATAAAGGAAAACTCGAACATCGATAAAATATCAAGGGTACGACCTTATGGCCAAGCTTACAATATCTCTAGCCGGAAGGGCTTAACAAAAATAGCAATGAAATCCAAAATAAAGCGTAGCGACCAATCGACAAGCCACAGGCTATCAGTGGAGAACGAAGCCTAATCCGTGAAGTCGTCGTAGTACTCTCCTTCCGCACCTCCTGCGATAGTACTCTCTCCTCAATCGAGCAACATAGGCGTAAAGCGTGAGTACATTATTGGTACTCAGCAAGTCGTTTGTAACAATAAATGCAATATAATATGCAAGGCTTACCAAAGGAAGGTGAAGGTTAATTTGCATAAAGGCATTTATTGATGAAATATATTAAATAACTTGAAGCGAAAGTTAGCGAAAGCGAAGAATGAAGAGATAATCAAAGGAATGAACACGAACCACTTATGAACACCAATTCACAAGTTAAACCAACAGTGAACTACCCGTCCACCCCAACATAAACCACCAAGTTATAAATGAAACACTAACCTCGTGTGAAATCCCGAGCACATCCATGACCGAGGACACGGCTATTCGAATAGTTTTACACTGCAGAGGTTGCTGGCTGTACCCACACGATGTGATTAGCCTAGGCCTAAGGAAATCACAACAAGGCCTTTACAATGCTCTACCTCAACCCAATCCCGCCTCGCTAGGTTTCATCATCACCCCTCTGCGCCATATGGAAATCAAAGCAACCATGTCCATCACAATGGCGAATTGAATTGAAATATTACAAATTAATCAGCCAGGTCCATCCCATAATAGACATGTGGTTTGCACGATTAAGCTCAGATCAATGGCGCACAAAGTTAAGTCCTTAACATTACCGGCGAGACTACACATCCCCAAAGTACAATACTTCCCCCTTTCTTGCACGATCACTGCCCGAGTGCAAAGCCAATTGTATAACCAAGCCAACGTCACACCAATGACGTGGCACAAATTTTAATACACGTGGCACCAACCACAGTTCCATAAGTCATTAAGTCAAATTAATAATTTAACAGGCGTGATGAGATCAAACGTAAATATAAATCGGCTAAGCAATCTAATCGTACCATCCCATGTGATAAATAAACTAACATCACTAATAAATTTCCCAACCTATGGTGACAATGGCATCATGGTATTTCAAAGTGTCAAGGGGGGTATAATTGCAATTGGGACAATAACTACGTACAACGGTTTGAATAAAAATAGCAATGCAATGTAATTTAAAGCAAAATACTTAAATAATAGTTTGTAAAATTGGTTCAACATGATCAAGGGACACGACTTGCCTTCGTTATGCTCGTGAAGTACTCACGGTCTTCAGCGCAAACCTGCTCCTCGAATCCGAATCTAACGAGAGAAAGCGACCGAAACAAAGAATCACATAAAATGACAAGAAAAAGAACTCCAAAATTCACAAAACCAGAACCAAGAGCTAGAGCTCGATTTTAGATGAATTATGTTACATATTTATCAGCTATTTTAATTAGCTATTATTATTTATCAGTTGTAACCAAAAGCTATTAGCAAAAACTAATATAAATAGACCCTTAGTCTCATGCAACTAGAAACAGTAGCCCTGCTTCTTATACTTGTGCATGGCCAGCACTTACTCGCAACTAGATTAGTGCAGGTGTATGTGCACGGCAGTACCAATTCCAAGCTCCTCCAATTGATCTTCCATGCCACGAGTAAACAGAAACTAGGCAACTCAATTCAAGAGAGAGAGAGAGACAAATCGAAGCCCTAACAATTCTACTCACCCCACGCACCACGAACACACGAACAAGCAGACAGAGGATCACACGATCCGTTCAGCAAACTCGAACACTACAGCTGAAATCCACATGCACGTAATGAAATTTGGGATGAATCTCACAAGAACTCAAGAATGATATGGCCGTCAATCATGGTGATTTTCTAGATTTATTCTCAATGCGAAAACATCTGAACTCGCATTGACTCTAACCTCAGCCTTTTAGGGGAGTTCATATTAATTTTTACTATTGGCTTTTGGTTATAGTTTTTGGCTGAAAATAAATAGTAATAGCTGAAAAATAGATTTTAGAAGAAGGTGACGTCAGTGCAAAAGTGAGAAAGAAATACGTGCTTATGATAGGGAGTGAGAGGAGTGGTGTTGGTGATGTACCTATTGTTAATGATGTGCCCAAGAGACAATCATAAACAATTCAGTTTTATAGGCTAAAAGAGATACTGATCCATATAGGATTAGAGTTCTAATGGGTCTACAATGTGGAATCCTATTAGCATGTTCTATAAATATGTGGAGGCGGGGCTGCACGTGGGTGATGCTACAACCTTGGCTGCCACCTCCCCTCGGCCGTATCCCGAAACCCTAGCCGGGCGCGCAATGCTAGCACACCAGCGCACGGCGTTCCATCCCGAACGTGTGGACTCCGTGGAGGCATCGCTGCTGTTGCTGTTGTGCTGATCGGCGAGAAACGCAAGGCTATTGCTAGGACGCGAGGAGAAGACGTTTAGTTCGTGAAACGATTGACTGCTTCTTCATCGACGCGCATCTACGTTGGACTGGGCTGCTCCAACTCTTTTTCCAGCGCAGCGCATCTAGTGGTAACTATCCATGACTCCTTTACACGCATGTTTTCTGGTTGAACGTGGTAAAAAATCAAATGTTGTAGCTAGCGTAGCCTACCCGTTCTTCTTCACATATGATCTTATGCCTTATCTCTGGAGTAAGACAGTAACAAGGGAGGTAAAGAAACCACTTTGAAAAATCAAATATTTATATAGTTTTTAGTTTTTTAAATAGAAATCAGAAGTAAAAATCAATACACGCTTAACACACCCACACACGCAAACCGACCCTAACATGGACGCTAACTAAGACCATGAACTCTTAACTAAAATAATCATGCATGCATGGTACAAACCGACCAGTATCTGATTCGGCCAAAACACGCGGCACACAGGCCTGAACCAACTAAGATTTCTCACGTAAAAAGATGGACACACGCTGGGTTTCTAGAGTATCTTCAAAAGACCAACTCGGTTTTATTGAGGAACTAAAAACCGACTCCAACTCTCTTGTATTGTTGTTCAGATTTCTTATTCAACCGATCAGCCACTTGGATTTCTGTCCTCCTGGTCGCCTCTCTTTCCATATGCTGGGTGGCATGCAATCCATGTGTTCATGCGCTGCTTAGGCCAAGCACTCCCATATGCCCGATGCCACGTATATATGCACGCTTCTGATTTCTTTCACGGGGAGCAGGGATCAAATACGGTGATTTGGGTGGATTCTTTTAGGCTATGACTTATGATTGAAAATTTTGAATTCTAGACTATTTGCGAGAGAGTAGTACGTAGAGAGAAATAGTCGCATATAATTTTAGCTAGTATAGTTGAATTTGGTATAGTTTATACTATAATCTACCTGTAGACTCTATCTTGAAAAAGAGCATTATTTAAAAGCTGATTATTGTAGTAAATAGAAGTCAAAGTCTAAGTAAAATGCTTCCAAACTCACCCTTGTTGTCGCCCAACCCTATCCCATGCACTATAGATCGAGCATCTTTCCTTGCCTTCCCACGGCCATCTTGATTAATCTTTTTGCACACCATTGGCCACGGCACACAAATACTAGTAATATTATCACCTCGCATGGCATCCTCCCTTGCCTCCCTCTTGACATGTACTAATATTGAGCCAATCAACACGGAATTCACAAGTGGTTGGGCACTAACCTTGGACTTGATTAGTGACAGCGCCTCGACAGAGCCATGGACTCCGACCCAAAACTGAGTAGCATACTCTGTGATGCCACGAACAAAGGTCAGTGTTATAGACCTAGAGGAGATAGTATGGAATCGATAGGAATCAAGAATTAAGAGGGTTTGAGAAGAAGCAACAGCAGAGGAAGAAGGGGGTGAACTGAGGGAGAATTTGGGGGATCGGAGTTTCATTGTCTTGATGGATAGTTTACAAACGCACACCACTGGTAGGGGTGTCAATGGATCGAATACAAATCGAATAGTCTAGATACAGAGATTAGATAAAATGGATAATAAGGATATGATTAACTCTCTGGATCGAATACAAATCGAATAGTCTAGATACAGAGATTAGATAAAATGGATAATAAGGATATGATTAACTCTCTTTGAATCTTATTGTATCAAATACAAATCAAATAGTCTGGATATGGATACTGGATAAAATGGATAATCCGGATCTGATTGACACCTCTAGCCACAAGCTTATGGCCATGTTCTTTGAGTCTTTAGCTAATAGCTTTTAGTTGTGGCTGATGACTTTTATCTATGTTTTTCGAGATGACAACAGATGACAGAGATATCGATGTAGATGACGTATATAATTTTAGACACAGAAAGCTATTTAGGGAATCCACTTCAAAAAATGCTCTGTTTGTTTTGACTTTAGGAGAAGACAAAAGTCAAAAGAGCAGGGCCTAAAGAGTATGCCCAACTCACACCAGACACACCCATTAGCTAGCCTCGAAGTTAGCTGTAGCTAAGGCCCTATAGAGCTCCAAATTCTCATTTTTCAGCTTCTACTCTAGATTATCTGATAATCCACTTCTCTGAGAATCTGGAGCTGCCTCTGAAAAGCGTTTGGCTAGTAGGTTGGTTCCAAATTTGTAAGAGGAGGATTTGAGGGAAATAGTCCATGTTACCCTAGTTATAACACTTTTTTTTTTGAGTTATACAATACAAGGATTGTTCTGTAGACAGAAGCTTGAAAATTTCGCCATACAAATCATGAGTTGTATTCAACAGATTAAAACGGTTTATTACATGTAACATGAACAGGGACATCATTTTTATACACTTGGATATATGTTTCTATGGTACACCATCTTCTTGACTCTTCTTCATTTCTACTGACTTTAGTTGGTGGATGGCTAGCCCATGTAATTGGTATATCTAACCCTATTTCGACACAGTACTCATAACCAAGGAACTTGCAACTATCAAGTGAGCTGGTCATAAGCTGATGACGCTCCTCCGTGGCTAAATTGAGGATATCCACCAGGTAATCACTTCCTATGCGTGGATGTACGAACGAGTCATCACAGATCACATCTGAAGCTACTAAAGTTCCTAAAGATGGCTGACTAGCTGGTCATCCTTTTTGTTGTCTAGCATTGCCTTTCAGTTCAAATAATTCCATCTGATAGAATTATGAAAAAAGGAATTTATTAATAGACATCACATTGACCAAAGAACAGTTAAATGATTTGTTAACAAATGCCAAAATTTATTAGATTAAATAAGATTATCGTAATCATAAACATATTGACTGTACATCACATTTTTGGCCTGGATATATTCTTATAGGAATTTCTGGCAAAATTGTGTAGTCTCTAAACATGTAATGTGAATAACTATTAACATATGTTTTATGCATTAAGAAACTACAAAACTAATGTTATTGAATTCACAATATGTAATAGAATATGTGTGGACCGCTATAGTTGTAATTCAACTCAGGTCCCTAAGGGACCATGGTATCCAAGTGCCCTAAAATCTCCTTCCATACAAACAAAGAGTAAATACATTCCAATCCAATTATGTCAGATCATTTGCAAAATGTTACAAGTCTAACAAAAGAGAACAAAGCTTTCACCATGGCAGATAACATTAAGCTACACGGCCAAATTCTTAATGCAATTTGATGCAACAAGGGTTGTAGAAATGCCTGTCCATGGGGTGCTGCTAATGAAGAGGGTTAAGGTTGGCTATCTCGCATTGACACAAAATACCTCCTAAAATGAAACAAAAAAAAATCCAAAATCAACATATATCAAATAACACACAATCAATACATCAACCCAACTGCATCAGCGGTCATGAACTACCATCCTAGCTCTATCACCACCCTCCTGACCACCTCCTCGGTGGAACTGATGGCTACCCAGCACACCTGTATGCCCCTCGCCAAAAGCCGGTCCCTCACCGGCATGAAAACCCTGCGATACTTCTCCACAAAGCTCGCATTCTGCCTGAATTCCTTGAATTCAGTGTCAGCCGTGAAGAGGACAACCAAATTGGGTGGCAGGTCGAAGACGCAGTGGCGGCGGCTATGCTGGGGCTCGGCATCCCAGTGGTAGTCGTGCTAGAGCTAGAGGAGCAACTTGGAGATGAAGGATGAGGTAGTGATGCAGGGGTGCGAGGAGGAAGAAGTGGCACAATGGGGCGAGGAAGGCAAGGAGAACGAGAGCGGAGTGGGGCGAAGAGGAGATGCTTGGGGAGGAGGGAGGAGGAGAGGATCGGGGAGAGGAAGGAGAAGAAGAGGTGCACGGCTGAAAGGGAGATCAGGAAGGGGAGGCGGAGAAGTGGGGTGGCAATTTGTGGGTAAATACCCAGAACTTCAAAGAGTACTTTTATTTTCGTAGCCCAGCATCCCACGCGAATCCACCTCAACCTACATCTCCCTACTAGTTCATTTTCAACTCTGCTCCACGCAAGAAGCTGAATATGATCTTTTTGGGAAGCTAGCTATTTGGTACAACTCCATAGATTCGAAGGAGACACTGGGAGCAGGAGCTGTGCCAAATAGGCCCTAAGTCACTCTATCATCTAAACACTATCTCTGGGGCCGTTGGTACTACCTGTCACTCTTGGTGATACCATGACATTCCCTACCCCTTGAAAATTAGCTTGCCTCAAGATGATGCACAGAGGGCATTACCGCCTGAGTTCTGGGAGATGTTCCCAAGTTTTCATATGAGGAGGCAAATCGTCCCATTCCACCAGAACATGCACTTGAGCCGCTTACCATTGCACACTAGTTTCCTTAGATCTTGTTTGGAATTTTAGTCTCCTGCAGTATTGAAATGGATGGGGGCAAGTTCTTACTCACAAGAATGTGTGGCTTAACAATGCGCTTCAATTGAGAAGCATGTACCACTGGGTGGATTTGACTATCAGATGGCAACTTGAGCTTATATGCCACTTCTCCCACCTTTGCTTCAACAGGAAATGGACCAAAATAATGAAAAGCCTGTTTCTAGTTAGGGAGATTAGCCACAAATGTTTAGATGTAGGGTTGAGGCTTTAGGTAAACTTGATCTCCTACCTCGAAGGTGTGCTCGGTTCTGTTCTTATTAGCTTATTTTTTTTCATACGATGTTGAACTCTAGATAATTATTGCTGTAACAAATCACGCATAATCTCTCGCTTATTCAACCAAGAATAAAAAGAAGGAGTTGGTGGTTGCCGTCACGTCCACCCTCCCTCACTTCTTAACCATTCGATCTTTCTCCTCTCTTCTCAGCCACACGATCTAATTAAACCCTAAAATCCAATATCACCCCTCCGCCCCCACGTCTACCCCTCGCTCTTCCCCCCGCCGCCCCCACGCCTCCCCCTCGCTCTTCCTCCCGCCGCCCCCACGCCTCCCCCTCGCTCTCCCCCTGCGCCCGCGACCTCCTCCCCTCCCACCCCGCGCCGCTGCCTGCCCCCCGCCTCCCCCTCGCTCTCCCCCCGCCGCCTCGCTCTCCCTCTACCGCCCCCCGCCTCCTTCCCCTCCCCACCCCGCACCGCCGCCTCGCTCTCCCTCCGCCGCCCCCCGCCTCCTCCCCCTCCCCACCGCGCGCGCCGCCTCCTCCTCCCTCCCACCCCGCGGCGGCGCCTCCTCCCCTCCTCCCTCCCAAGCGCCGCCGCCTCACCTCCAGCCCCGGCGCCTCCTCCTCCTCTCCCAACACCACGCGCGCGCCTCCCCTCTCCATCCCCCGCACCGCCGCCTCCTACCCCCCATCCCTCTCCCTCCTCCTCCGCCGCCCTCTCCCTCCCCCTCTCCTACTTGAGTTGTCCCCTTTCTCCAGTGGTAGCACAACATCATCTCCTTCACCTCCGATCTCGCTGCCATGGATCCAAATCCTAACCCAAACCCGACCGACGCCTAAGCGAACCCGAACCGGAAGCCCCGAGAAGAGGCTCACGCCCTCTCCTCCGTAGCGACCTCCCGACTTCGATGACAACATGGAGGCAGCGCCGATGCGGAGGGCGGCAGCGATGACGAGAGGGCTACCTCACGGCCGCGTCGAGGCGGGAGCAGCAGCAGCATGCGGCCGCGCTGGAAGGGCGAGATGGAGGGCTCGGCGAGACAGGACGCCGACGGAGTCCACCCAGCCCAGAAGCAGCTACGCCACGTCGGCGAGCGGGCGATAGCCTCGCCTCTAGCGCGGCATCAACAAGCCGAACCGAAGGCCACGTCGCCGGTGCCGAGGACTGGGCGCGTGACAAGAGGCATCTCGACGAGGTCACATATGCCATCAATTTATCACGTTTGATACGATTGTGCTTATTGCTTTGCATATTTTACATGACTATGCGCAGTGTGGATTAAGCTAATCCCATCATATACTATGAATTCTTCACCCCCCAATTGGCCAATTCCACTCCTCATCGGTAATTTGGCTCAATGTGTGATACCCATAGTTACCACAACTAACATATAGTACTAACTTTTGAGACGGCGCTCCACGTCTAGCATTGGTACTGATGCCTATTTATGTTCATTCTTATCCTGCGTATTTAATTACATGTACTAGCTTGTTGGTATTCTGCGTATTTTTCAAGGTTTGCACTATACCTACTATTGCTAGAGGGGTGTAGGCAGTATGGTTTTGTGTCACCCTGAATGCGCTCCTTGATGTTTCAGGATGATACTTGACTTCACGGAGGAAAAGGAAAAAGCATTTCTTCATTTTGAGTAATTAGTGAGCCAATATGTTCTAGGTGATATCACTTATGCATGACGAATTCATGATAAGAGTTGACCAAGAATGGTGCATTTTCTCAAGCAAAGATATAAGATTGTGCATTTTTTTCATCATGTCAAACTTTTGGGTATGGTGATGAGCACAAGCTATTTGGGTTTTCTGCTACATTGCAAGCCATCATTTCCTTCATTGAGAACAGGTGTGCAACGTCTGATTCCACTTTTGGTGATAACAATGATTAGATTTTGTGGCTCGACTTTCTTTTCTCGTGGGCTGTCTAATTTTTTCTTTTAGTGACCTTTTATTGCTTTCATCCGATGGCGACCATATCAAATTTGTGAGGCAGGAAAACATCGGTGAGGTGGCATTCCTTGCTAAAAATTTACTCTGTTCTTTATCTCATTTGAAGGAAAGATGCATGCTTTCTTCCATTGAGGCTTGAATAACTTAGTACAGCTAACTGAAATCTTATATGCAAACCTTTCTAACTATGAAATATAGTCTACTAAGTTGATTTAACATTGTCTTTCACATAGTTTTCCTCGTCAAGGGTCCAATATATTTAGTTTGTATAAGCTGCCTTTGAAGAGTTGTACGAAGGATTGAGGGACAACTAGAGCTCATGTATGGCGAGTGCACCACTTCTTTGCATTAATCTTAACATAATTAAATTTGATAGGTTTTCTACAAACTTATTCCTCCATTCGTATCTGATTTATCTCTTTGAAAACATGGATTTGCAGATGTTGCTTATTACGACAAAGTTGGTCAACATGTGCTTTGAGAAGAATCCAAAATTTGATATGGCACCATTGCTTGGTGGCACGGATGCAATTTTCAATCTCTTATGCATGCATTCATTTGGTCGATTGTGTTTTTCTTTGCTTGTGATTCATCTTATGCCATATACATTTTTACTTTTAATGCTAAATTGAAATGTCAATTGAATCGTTTCTACAGAATCTGCTACATATCTTCATGCATACATGCCTTCCCTTGCCCAATCGACAAGGCAAGTGGCAAGCGTTGTTTTGCAGGACATTCTTGATTCAGGAGTTTTATTTGCACTGTTGATGTGTGAGCACAAGATCTGCCCAACTCTGCGCGAGCGTATAGTGCGGCACTAATTTTATATGACCTTTTGAGCCCATCTTGTATCAAATCGCTTATACGCTTAGATGTAACAGCGATACTATGGTTAGTTCTGGATACACTTGAGGTGCCACTTGAACCTTCTAGAGGTTCATACAATGGCATACATCTTCTTTTTTGTCTGTCAGTTAATTATTTATCTTTCACCTGATCCATGCAAAGATGACATATCTCTAGGAAGTTCTATATAAGGCTTGCCACTTGTGTTGCTATGGTGTCACATATCTTTTTAATTTCTTGTTCAGAGCAACCTTCTTCCATAACATGATTCTCCATATATGTAATGAATTCCGTTGCAACGCACGGGTACATGACTAGTTCAACCAAGAAGTCAAATCAAGAACAGTGGAATCCTCTATCTAAATACCACTCAAATCCCTTGGATGTTGCCCATATATTATTTGAAAGGGAGTAGTGTCGGACCTCGGAGCGATGACTCCAGATCCTTTGTGTAAATTACACTAGTCCAGAATCAGTTAGTGCACACAGTAGTAACAAGGATACATATTCAGCAAAAATCAAACTTTATTAAATAAAAGAGTATGGCCTTATGGCCAATGTTTACATCAATGCTACTGGCAACAATAATAAAGCACTACTACAGAAAGTCTAATACTAGACGCCAAATCACAGACGGTTTGTCAAAACCAAATGCGGACCGGACATTAACTTACTGAGCGGTTTTAATTTGGACAAATGCGTGTTGATGGCGTCGGAGAAAATGAGTATCACAGACCGTTCTTACCAATGAACCGTCTATGATATTTCAGTATCACTGACGGTCTTTATTAAAAACCGTCTGTGATAATATGGAATTATCACATACGGTTTTTATTTAAAACTGTCTGTGATAAGCTAATTATCACATATGGTTTGTATTACAAACCGTCTGTGATGTTTTCTGTCAGAGGTTAATATATAAGTACGTACACATTGCTTCTAATAACTTAACTACAGAACTAGTTAATATATAAGTACACATTGCTTCTAATAACTTACTTACAGAACTACTGAGACAAGAGATCATATACTAAAGGCAAATTTATTACAAAAGTTACACAGATAAAGAGATTCCTAGATTCTAATCTTCAGGGCTTCATACGCTTCTTCTCCGACTTTGGGAGTTGGAGGATCAGCCGCTAAGTTCTCGAACACCGTTAAGATTGTCCTTGCCCTCAGCACTTCCTCCTCCAGCCTGGGCAAATGATCAGTAGTATAGCCCAAAATCTCGTAGAGGATAGCATTATAAGATTCCTCAGAATTTGCTGTTGCTACTTGATCGGCAATGCTATCTATCAGTCTCTCCAATGCCATAAGAGCTTCTTTCGCTCTGTGCACATTGTTGAGAAGAACCAGGGTGAGGGCTGTTTCCCTTTCTTGAGCGGCAGCGAGATGCCTCCGTCGATGGTGGATGATCAGGTTGAGCTGACGGATGCAAGAAAGTTGGGGAAGGAGAGCAGGGCGTGTGCGGAGAAGCTGCTCCAGATGTAAATTGCTGGCCGTCTGTGTAAGGTTCCAGCCGAACAACTCTTGATGAACAAATGAGAGGAAGGAGATGATCACAAGAATAAGTAGAAGCCATATTATACGTACGTTACGTTGAGGATTAATTAGGCGCATATTTAACCTTTAACAGAGACGGTTCGTATACCAAATAGTAATATAGACGGTTCGTATGCTAAACATTAATAATATAGACATTTCGTATAACGATAGTCGCTCTCCCGAGTCCCGATGGAGCTATCACAGACGGTTCTTACCAATGAACCGTCTGTGATAATCGAGAATATCACAGACGGTTGATATCACAGATGATTTTTAGTAAAAATCATCTGTAATATCACAGACGATTTTTAACTAAAAAACGTCTGTGATATCAACCATCACAACCGGTTTTTAACAAAAACTGTCTGTGATAATGCTGCTATGTATTTATTGTGCCGCTCAGACCGCATTTGTCTTCATTTCAATCCAGATCTAGCCGGTGCTACAGCTGGAGGTGGCAAGGCTTTCAGGCCATTTTGGTGAAAGGAGACTTATTTGGCAGGAGAGCTTTGAAGATTCATTGAGTTCTTGGTTGCCCTAGATATGATTAGTAATGAAATTCGTTTTTGGTTGCAATATAAAAATAAATTTGATCTAGCTAATTAATTTTCGGTGAACTGTTATATATATACTTTGAAGATCTAGCTAATTTAGATTTAGCTAGCCTCAATGCATATGGTATATATGTAGTGATAATTAATTAAATTAATTCTAATACTAAGTTGTTATATATGTGCATAATATAGGACTGAAGCTGGATGTATACCACAAACCGTGTGAGTGAAGAGTACATTAATGGCGTGTCTGCTTTTACAAGAGCTGCCGAGGAGGATATGTTGAATAAAGGGGTGAAATATATGTATTGTCCATGCACTGACTGCGAGAATTTAAAGATGTTTAAGAATCGAGAGCAGATTGAAGCGCACTTGATTCGGAGGGGTTTCAAAAAGGGGTATACGTGTTGGACCAATCATGACGAAGTCAATGATATGCCGCTGGATGACATCGCCGGTGAAGTCAATGATATGCCGCCGAATGACATCGCTGGTGAAGTCAATGAAATGCTGTCGGATGATGATTGTGGTTCGGATTCGGATAGGCTGAACGATGACAATCTGGATCAGATGCTTTGTGATGTAGAGGAGAACTATGATGAGAGAGAGTATATTAAATTTCGAGGCTGGATGGAGGACTCAGAGAAACCTTTGTTCACGTGCTGCAGGTCAAAGTACACGAAGTTGTCAGCTATGCTTGAACTGTTGAAATTGAAGGCAAGCAACGGTTGGTCCGGCAAGAGTTTCACGACGCTGTTAGGTCTTTTAGCGGACATGCTTTCGGAGGGAAATGAGTTGCCTAAAACCACGTATAAAGCCAAGAAGGTTCTTTGTCCTTTGGGAATGGAAGTAGAAAGAATACATGCATGTCTGAACGACTGTATCCTCTACCGTAAAGAGTATGCAAACATGCATGTCTGTCCGGTGTGCAACGCATCCCAATATAAACGTAACAATCAATCAGATGATGATGGCGAGGGAACAAAGGTGAATAGAGGACCTCCTAGAAAGGTTGTATAGTATCTTCCTATAATTCCCCGTTTGAAACGGTTTTTTACGAATCCAAAGGAGGCAAAACTGCTGCGATGGCACTCGGAGGAGCGCAAGAAGGATGGAATGCTGAGACACCTTGCTAATTCCACCCAGTGGAGAAACATTGATAAGTGCTTTGCAGATTTCGGTGCAGAACCGAGGAATATAAGGTTTGGATTGAGTACAGATGGAATGAATCATTTCAGTAGCATGAGCAGCCGACATAGCACTTGACCCGTGACTCTTTGCATCTACAACCTTCCTCCTTGGTTGTGTATGAAGCGAAAGTATATTTTGTTGTTGGTACTTATCCAAGGGCCAAAGCAACCTAGAAATGATATTGATGTGTACCTAGCGCCATTGGTGGAAGATCTAAAAGTACTGTGGGATGAAGGGGTACAGGTATGGGATTCATACAAACGAGAGAACTTCACTTTACGCTCCTTATTATTCTGCACCATAAATGATTATCTTGCCCTTGCTAACCTGTCGGGCCAGAGTACAAAAGGTGCCAAAGGTTGTACTCACTGCTTAGATGGTACCGAGAGTGTGTGGCTGAAACACTCACACAAAATCGTGTACATGCGTCACCGCCGATTCCTTCGGAGGGCTCACCCGTACCACAAGATGAAGAAATGATTTGACGGAGAGAAGGAGGATGGTTCAGCTCCAAGGCATTTAAGCGGAAAAGAGACTTATAATATGGTTAAGAATTTAGATGTTGTCCTCGGAAAGGACGTAAATTGAGGGGTCGTGAGAAGAACATATGAAAGAAGAGATCAATATTTTGTGACTTATCTTATTGGGAGTACCTAGATGTTCGACACTGCATCGACGTCATGCACGTAGAAAAGAATGTACGTGACAGCTTGATTGGTCTCTTACTGAACATTCGTGATAAAACAAAGGATGGCGTCAACGCACGGCTTGACTTGGCTGATATGGACATCAGGCCTAAGCTAGCACCGAGAACAACAGATAATGGATGAACGTACCTTCCCCCTGCGTGTTACACTCTGTCCAAGGCCGAGAAAACAGAACTGTGCCTGTGCTTGCATGGTGTCAAAGTTCCGTTTGGTTACTCTGGCAACGTGAAGAAACTTGTTTCGATGCAAGATTTGAAGTTAAATGGAATGAAGTCTCATGATTGTTATGTGTTGATGGCACAGATGCTCCCTATTACAATTCGGAATATTTTGTCAATCAAAATCCGAGAGATAATCATGAGACTATGTTATTTCTTTATCACAATTGCTCAGAAGGTCATCGATCCCGAAGGACTAGATGCTCTGCAGGATGAGGTGGTGATGACTCTATGTCATCTTGAGATGTATTTTCCTCCTTCATTTTTTGATATTATGGTCCATCTCATTGTTCATGTTGTGTGAGAGTTAAAAATGTGCGGGCCCGTATTCCTACGTAGCATGTGCCCATTTGAGAGGTTCATGGGAATTCTCAAGTCCTATGTACGGAATCGATCTCGGCCGGAGGGCAGCATCGTCGAAGATTATACAAGCGAAGAGGTTATTGAGTTTTGTGTCGATTATATGGCTCAGATTCAACCGATAGGTGTGCCTCAATCTCGTCATGAGGGGAGGCTCAAGGGTATCGGAACTATCAGAAGGAAAGCAATCACTCCAGATATGGACACGTATGCGCAAGCCCATTTCACGGTCTTACAACACATGACTGAAGTGGCCCCATATGTCGACCAGCACAAGGATGTGCTTCAGCAATAGAATCCGGAGTGGCCGGATGTTTGGATCATGAGACAACACAATAGTCGGTTCAACCAATGGTTGAAGGAGCAAATTGCTAGGAGCTCGTTAAGTGAGATGCTGACATGGTTGGCAAAAGTGCTAACATTTACAGTTATGATATGGCAAGAATATGACATAAATGGGTACACATTCTACACACAGGCTCAGGATGTAAAGAGTACTAACCAGAACAGCGGTGTCCGCATAGATGTTTAAGACTGATGGGGTGAGAAACTCGTACTATGGGTTCATAGAAGAGATTTAGGAGCTCGACTACGTGGTTTTCAAGATCTTCTTATTTCACTGTCATTGGGTGCATCTCCTACAGGTGAAGGTTCACAAGTATAGTGTTACTACCGTGGACCTCCAACGTGTCGGGTACGAAGACGAATCATTTGTACTCGCCAACCAAGTTGTTCAAGTTTTCTATGTAACCGACCCGACAAATAAGAAGAGCCATGTAGTTCTTCATGAAAAAAGGAGAATTGTCGGAGTAGAGAATGTAGTGGGAAAGGAAGAATACAATCAATTTGACGAGTTACCTCCTTTCAGAAATGGCATAAGGGTCGACGACGAACAACGTGATGAAACTAGTTACGTACGCATTGATCATCATGAAGGGTTAATTTTTAAAGAAAATAAGCAAGTGAAATGAGAATGGCGACATATATGTGGGCATTTGCATTAATGTATATAACAATGCATGTATGGGATGTATATGTGAATTGGCATTTATGTATATAACAATGCATGTGTGTGTTATATTTGTGAATTTGTATTTATGTATAAGTGAAAATGTGTGATATCTAGGTGAATTTTGAGAATGAGTCATAGAAATGTATATCTATGTTTATTGGGCTATTGTAAAGAAGTATACTGGGTTGTTGTAAAGAAATAACTACAGCTGGGTAAAGGCTTATTGAAAGCTGCTTGGTGCAGTTATATTAATTATTAACTACAGCCGGGCAAATGCTTATTACAGACGGTTGTAAGTTTAAAACCGTCTATGATTATTACCACAGACGGTTCTAAGCTTAGAACCATCTGTGATAGTTAGTATCACAGACGGTTCTAACCTCAGAACCGTCTGTGATATCTATCGTCTGTGATATCATAGATATCACAGGCAGTTCTGATCTCAGAACCGTCTGTGATATTTATTATCACAGACGGTTCTAATATTAGAACCGTCTATAATAAGCTTTTATATAAAACCCCCAGCTAAGGTTTTGCACGTACACTGCCAGTTATTAGCAATACCAACCAAGACTTAGTCGCTCTCCCGATCCCCCGAGCCCGTCGCCGCCGTCGTCCCCCGAGCCCTTCGCCGGCCGCCTTCGGTCCCCGAGCCCATCACCGGCGGCCTCCGTCCCCCGAGCCCGTCGCCGTCCTCGAGCCTGTCGCCACCCCCCCGAGCCGGTCGCCCTCCTCCTCCTTCGGGCCCGTCGCCGGCCGCCTCCATCCCCCCGAGCCCGTCGCCGTCCGCCTCCGTCGACGGTCGAGCCCGTTGGCCGCCTCCGTCCACGCTCGAGTTCCTCTCACATCGTCAGAATCCCCTCAGTGAGTCCATCTTCAATTCTACGTATTGATCTTTTCTGTTATAATCAATATTATTCATATCAAATGAATGTTAGATTGATTATGGTTATCTTTTCTGTTGTCCAGTAAGTTATATTCATGATCTGTTAGTTTCTTTTAATAGAAAATTTTGATTTAAGCTCAAGATCTAAAATATATATGTCATATAACTATTGCATAGCGTTATGCTGATTTTAGATACATGATATTTATGTTGGGTATAAATTTCTACTTGAATAACTTAAAATGTTTATATGTGTATATGTTGATTAAGTCATTTTTATGCCTCTGGTATCATGCATGTTGTATATCTAGGAAAGAATAGGCACTTGAACATATATTCTTGTTATTTCATAAACCTTCATCTAGTGGCCCAAAAGAGACATCTGCCTGAAGGCTTCTTCACCGGTGGCAGGTTCACAAGGGCAATACGAACCAGAGTGACTTGCACTAGTGACATCTCCATAAGGTTTATCTCCACCACCGCTACTGCATCGGTGATGAGTCCACGGGAGCTATTCCCAGTGCAACAACTTCCACCGGTGCTACCTTTACAGTCGACATATAGCCGAGGTAGCAATGACAGCCGAGGCAGCAAGGGCAAAGCAAAGATGACCGATGATGATATACCGTACCTGCCATTGGCCCGCAAATTCATGCTTGGCAAGCCGATGATCGACCCGGTGAAGCGCCTCTCACCCCTACCAATTAGTTGCAAGCAATTACACTCTTGGTATATAGATCAATCCAATAAGCTAGAGGGAGAACGGTGCTTAGGTATCACTGTCAAATTCAGGCAGCATCATTTCCAGCATGAATTTCAAGATGGTGTCTTCGTGGTGACCTTTGACGATTTATTTGATCTTTTCACGCTCAACGCTCTCGACGCCTCACTTGTTCGATGCTGAACGCTGTAAGTGTGTACAATCACAGTCTCTGTTCATGTCATACCGATAAATGTCATATATAATTTCTTGCTTTCGTGTGTATATATATAGACACATGGTGACTGAAGCTAGATCATCCAAATCATCGGTTGGTTTCTTGGACCCACACTTGGTTGCCAGTCATACCATCGGTGAGGATGCTGGCTTCGTCGAGTGGTACATTGCAGCATCACTGATGACTTATCGCGATAAGGAATATGTATTGATGCCCTATAATCAGGAGTTTCATTGGATATTAATAATAATTGTACCAAAATAGAATAAGGTAATATACCTTGATTTCCTAAGTAAGAATAAAACCGAGTACACAGTTGTCGGCCAAGTCCTCGATAGGTAAGTATATTTTCTCCATACATACCTATATTGTACTCTTTCTTTCCTTCCGAATGACTCAGGTCAACTTTTTCGAATCACGTAGGGCGTTCACGACGTACGTTAAAATGGCAAAGCTCTCGATGCAAGGGGCCAAAGCCCTGACACATGATACTTTAAGGTATTCGCTAGTACATATTAATTAATCCTATGCAACAGTTGGTAGTAATGCCTCTTGAATTAACACATTCTATTTTTTGCAGTGTTACTAGCAGCAGTCGGGCAACATGTGTGGATTCTACGTTTGCCACCATGTGAAACTACTCGATTCCTCGAGGATCACTAATTCCAATTCTAAGGTTTCTCAACATTCCCATAATTACATCAAACTTATCAAGTTATATATATACGCACATTGATATTTCTATCGATAGGCTGCGTCTATCCCTAAAACTGCATTGAAACAGGTCAATCTTGAATCAATTCTAGGAGAGTGCGCGTACTTTTTGCTAGTTCAAGTCATAAATTCAAAGGGAGAGTTCCACAACGCACAATGATTTTTTTATTGCTCTTATCACAATGCAATGTATACATGTACATGTTGATCTGCGAATGCAATGTAGATCTTTTGTAATTGTGTATTTGTTAATGGATATTTTACTTCATTTCAATTAATTGATTTGCGAAATGGATGTTTTATGTTTGTCAAATGAATTGAGATGTGAATTGGATGTTATATGTTTCTGAAATGAATTGAGATGTCAATTGTCTGTATACATGTATATGTTGATCTGCTTGTTTCAGAGGGCATGGCTAGCGTTTCCTGGGGCTAGCCAATTAACAGAAATAGATTTAGGGGTAGGAAAAAATATCACAGACGGTTTGTAACTAAAAATCGTCTGTGATAGCTATCATCGCAGACGATTTGTATGAAAAAACCATCTGTGATATAGGCATATCACAGACGGTTTTTAAACAAAAATCGTCTGTGATAACCTTTGATTATCACTGACTCATAAATTCAGACGGTTCAGAAAACCGTCTGTGATGACGTTTTTAAACCGTCTGTGATACGGTTTTCTGTAGTAGTGAAGGAGAAATAACTACGAAAACAAAATGATAAAAGTGAAGCCCAAAGCCGCCCACAAGCAGACGATGGTAAGATGCGACCTACTCGTCTTGATCCTCACCATAGTTGAAGTCGTTCTCCTTTGAGATGTGATAACAAGGGTGAATACAAACTTGTACTCCATAAGTTACACAAAAATACAATATAATGAAAAAGGCAACAAAGTAAGGCTTATAAGATTATTTGAGCATAAACAACATTTAATGAAATACAATAAATAGATTAAAAATAGCTACATTTAATGCTATAAGTAATCGCTGTCATTTAAACAAAGTAGTACCGTTAGTGCAAGTACTGACCTAGCACTAATATAACCACGGGCATCCTACCTAGACCATCTTTCTCAAAAAGATACTTCATTTTCATCCAAAATCAGCTTTTGAAAAATAAAGTCTAATCCATAAAAAACTTTACTCTTCATGCCTATAACCGTGAGCATGACTATACATGAAAAACTTTACTATGCAGAGGTTATACAACTTTACCCACAAAATATGATTACTCGTTATGTCAGCCACTAAGCGCTTCCATAGGCGTATGACTGAGTAATCATAATACGGTTTTTATAAAGTTAAGCTGTCAACCTGGTCATGCTTCCATTAAGATTTCACCTCCAATAAGGAATCTACCAGATCAGAGACCCTCTTGTGCCATGTGGGACTTCTTATGGCCTATGCCACGCACATATTCAATCTATAGTGAGATTCAGGTTGGGACCCCTAATTAATCAGGTAGGACTGTCCCATACTAGTCTTATGGTAGTACGATTAGGCTTTGTAGCAGTAGCTCACAGACCGGTCCTTAATTGACCTAGTCTCTAACCACATACCCCCATGTGCCTAGTATCCACATTGTACTACCAAGCTACAAGTATACCAGCAAGCACTCACCATTTATCCATGGCTTAAGTCTAAACCAAGTTTTATATTTCATTTTGAAATATTTCATATACTTTCTTGACTTACCGAAGTCAATAATACATTATAAAAGCTTATTATTTTATGTGAAAAGATATCACATACCTAAAGTTATATCTATGTAGGACTAACCATTTGCTACAAAAGAATTCTCTAGCCATACTAGTGTACTGACTAGAGTTTTTAATCTAGGGTGACAAGGTATATGAATTCGCAAAGACAAAGGCATCATAACGAATGGGTATTAACTAAAGTAAAGATGGAATTTAAATATAGGGAATAGAAATTAAGCATAAAATATAATTCAAAAATAATATAACTTCATTTATAAACTAGGATTAATATGATCAAGGGTGTGCGACTTGTCTTGCTATGCAGTTTGATGCGAGTCATCGAAGTACAACTCTGAATTGTTGTAGTCTACACGTGAAAATACCCCCACCAAATTCAGATAAAATTCAAATTAACTCCAAAATTTGAAAACAATGCAAATTTAGATATATCTTAATTTTAGATGAATTTAGAAATTTGAACGGGCTCAATCGGAGTTAGGATAAAGAAGAACGGGCTTCTAGATGTTTAAATTCTAAAAAAAAGAAAAACTAGAATTTCTGGAATTATTTTTCTAAAGAAAAAGATATTTATGACATCAGCAAGAATTTTATGGAATTATTTTTCTAAAGAAAATTCAAAATTATGACATCAGCAATGAATTTAAATTTTAGACGAATTTAATTTATAAGAGAAATTCTAATTTATGATGTCATGCTGACATCAGCCCTACACATGGCAGCTGACATGACAAGTTTTTCTGATGTAGCTGACATGTGGCGCTGATGTGGTATGGGTGGGGCTAGATGCTAACGCAGTAGGCCACGTGGTTGCCACGTGTCTGCTGACATGGTCAAATTGGTTGACAACAGGCCATGTGGCGTGCACGTAGACCAGGGGATTGAGGTGGCTTGGGGTTTTGACGTGGCTGCGACCATGTTGGTTTGCACTGAGGTGGTACACGGGTGGCGACCAGGTGCATCCGCATCGGTTATGCCATATGACGTGGCTTCGTCGACCGGTGGCTATGCATGGGAACTGATGGTCACCGGTGTTCCCGTGCATGGCGGCGGCTAGCGAGGGAGGGGAGAGAGAGGGGAGCACGATGGTCTCGGCTATACCTCGCGTGAGGCTCGAGTCGATGACGAGGGTCAGCTTCTAGCAAAGACGATGCTCGACGGCGCCGGGGAACGATGAGGCAATGGGCGAGCTTCTCGCTGTCGCAGGGAAGGTGATGGCATGGACCTCAATGCCGGAGGTGGCTCGGCTCACCTGGAATCTCTTGTCGGAGGAAGTTGCCAGCGCAGAAGAAGGGAGCACGGCACTGGGGTTCCTTGTGGTTTGGGGGGAGAAGGGAAGGTGGGGAGGAGGTAGTGTGGGGTGAAGGGTGGCTAGGGGCCCCTTTTATAGGGCGGAGGGGAAAAGCCTTGGCTGGGATTTCTTGTCGTTAATGGCAATCGACTGAGGAAAGGTTTCGGGAAAGAAGGAAAGGGTGGCCATGGAAGGAAAGGGCACAAGGGAATTAGAGGGTATGACCCCAGGCAGTGCACGGATTTCAAAGCCAAAGAGAGAGGGTGAAAAAGAAAGGTGCTTGGCGGAGATCACTCGATCAGCGGTGGAAAAGGAAAGGGGGGAGGAAAGAAGGAATGGGGCAGGCGACGCTGGGAGGAAGAAGGTGGCGGGCCCGCCTATTGGCTATAGGGGAAGGGGAGAGGGAATAGGAAGGAGGAGGCGGGCGGTGATGTGGACATATCCTGGCCATCCACGCATTGCCCAGGGAAGGGAGGCAGGGCTTTTGTATTTCAAGTTTAACATTTTAGATTTTCATAAAACCTTAGAAAAACAAATAAGGCTTAGAAAATGTTGGAAATATAGGCAATATTTTAATTCCAAGTTTTAGTAGCAGACAAAAATAATATACTAGTGATGCAAAGCTAACTACTAACAGTAGGATACTCATCATACTTCGAAATATACGCAAGAGAAATATAATGTTAAAGTCATACGAACACACGAACGACTTGCTGTTGGGCTTGATGAAGGACAGGAAGCAGCGCAGGCTTGATGCAGTGTAGGCTCGATGCAGTGTAGGACGTAGATGAAACAGAGCAGGAGCGGTTGCGCAGATGTGCGCTGCCCAGAAACCTTATTGCTGCCCCCGTGCAGATCTTCACGACAGCAATGGTTCGGAGATACCGCTCACCTTCCTTCCAGGTGCATGCCGGGAAGAAAGGTCGCGGTTCGATAAAGACAATACTACCGCACAATATCACTAGAGAGGAAGAAAACAATGGGAGAGAAGAAAGGAGAAATTCAGTCACAAACTTGGATGTCTCCAAGCCTTTTATAGACGTGCTAATTACTCTCTAGTAACTGACACCATTAGACTGAAATAATGCTCAAGTAACTGACTCCATTATTCACTGGTAACTGCTGATATTCAAACCAAATATTTACGCAGTCTCATTACCAGTCAAAAGAAGTAACCGACTCCATTATTCACTGGTAACTGCTAAAATTTAAAACCAAATAATGGTAATTAAGCAGTCTCGTGACCAGTAAAAAGGATAGAGATGGTACAACGTTCAACAAAAATAAGGTGGACATGGTCTGCTAAGTGACGCGCCACGTCACGGCGCGGCCGCGCATCGCAAGTCATAAGTCACATGATTTTCACGTGAAGATGCGCGCGCGCGCGTGTGTGTTTAGCCAAAGCCATCCTCATGCCATTCACTTCCATAATTCAAGGAGTGGAATGGACTCCACCTTATAAATCGGTTCTCCCCACCTTGCCTTAGCAATATGGTACTAAACGTTGTATGCTTTGGAATTAATAAAAATGGGCCTCAAATTATGGACCTATTTCTAACAATCCCCCACCAATTCCAAAGTAGGAAGCAAAAGGATATCAAAGATATTGTGCTGAAGTACTATTAATATACCAGTCTTTTAGTGTAAGTCCCGTACGGGTTGAACTTACACCTAGAATAACAAGATTCATCTTCTCACAGCTAATGAATGGACTATGCCTTGAATTCACAGCTTTTTGTGATTAGATTTCACTTGAAATCTCAATTAGTACTAGGCTGCCAATAAACAACGCCTAAATGGAGCGTTATATGGTCATGCTCCCATATCTGCTTATGAGCTTTCTAGAGAATGTCCTGTTCTCGTGAACTGCGACCAAACAGTTAAGCTCAAGTAGGTGTATTCTTTCTAGGTATCCTGCAGGCTAATACCTTTTCCTCATTTGGACAACAGAATACATTAAGACTTTATGCCAACCTTCCATACAGTTGAGAGTATTTTATTTATTAGGACATAGGTACAATCAATATGTACTCTCTTGTTACAACATCAACTTATTTTTCTCATTACCTAAGTCACGGGATCTCCGATTAAGAAGGTATGAGTTACCATTGCGATGTAACTTAAATGGGCCTCATTCCCATGTCTATAGAAGCAATGGAAATCGCTTTTCGTGCTAATCTCTTTGTAAAAGGGTCTGCCAGATTTTTCTTAGTGTTAATATAGTTCACAGCAATCACTCCAGAGTTTCTCAACTTTCTGACAGATTTAAGCCTACGCTTCACATGTCTAGAGGACTTCATATTATCCTTTGTACTTGTGACTTTGGCCAACACAGTTTGATTATCACAGTACATCAGAATTGCCGGTATTGGTTTCTCAACCAACGGCAAGTTCATCAGAAGCTCTCTTAGCCATTCAGCCTCAACAGTGGCTGTGTCAAGTGCTACAAGTTCCGCTTCCATAGTTGACCTCGTCAATATAGTCTGTTTACAAGACCTCCATGAAACTGCAGCACCAGCTAAAGTAAACACATAACCACTTGTAGCTTTGATCTCATCAGCATCAGAGATCCAATTGGAGTCACTGTATCCTTCTAATACAGGAGGGTATCTAGTATAATGAATTCCGTAAGATGTTGTGCCCCTCAAGTAGCGCAACACTCTTTCAAGTGCCTCCTAGTGATCATCTCCTAGGTTAGAAGTAAACCGACTTAATTTGCTCACAGCAAATGAAATGTCATGTCTTGTGGCACCAGCTAAATACATGAGTGATCCAATAATTTGAGAATATTTTAATTGATCTTTTCCTAACCCTTGATTCTTTCGAAACTTAATGCTCGCATCATAGGGTGTTGGAGAAACTTTATAATTTTCAAAGCCGAAACGGCTCAATATTTTCTTAGCATAATGAGATTAGCTCAAAGTAATCTCATTCTCATTCTTGATCAATTTAATATTCAAAATAACATCTGCTTCTCCTAAATCTTTCATATCAAAACATCAGGATAGGAATGATTTAACCTCGTCAATTACAGCAGTGTTTGTTCCAAATATAAGTATGTCATCTACATACAAACACAAGATCACTCCTTGACCCCCACCATAGCGGTAATATACACATTTATCAGCTTCATTCACAATAAAGTCAGCGGTTGTCAAAGTCTTATCAAACTTTTTGTGCCATTGTTTAGGTGCTTGCTTTAAACCATACAAGGATTTTAATAGTTTGCATGCCTTATTTTCCTGTCCAGAAATCACAAAACCATCGGGTTGATCCATATAAATTTCTTCCTCCAACTCTCCATTAAGGAAAGCTGTCTTCACGTCCATTTGATGAACATGCAGACCATAGGAAGATGCTAACGCAAGGAGCACTCTGATGGTGGTTAATCTGGCGACAGGAGAATAGGTATCGAAGAAATCTTCTCTCTCTTTCTGGGTGTAACCCTTGGCTACAAGTCTTGCTTTGTACTTCTCAATAGTACCATCGGGTCTCAATTTCTTTTTAAAAATCTACTTACATTCTACAGGTTTGCACCTAATGGGAAGATCGGTGATCTCCCAAGTCTCATTGGCCATGATAGAGTCCATCTCGCTACGGACTATTTCTTTCCAATACTCGGCATCAAAAGATGCATAAGCTTCCGAAAGAGTCTTTGGCACATCATCCACGAGGTATACAATAAAATCATCACCAAAGGTTTTCTCAACCTTTTGTCTCGTGCTCCTTCGAGGAGCTTTTTCGACTAAATTGTTGTCTTCCTTAGGGATATCATAAATTGGTTCAACAATGGTGGAAAGTTCAGAAGTTTGATTATTCTTATTTTCGATATTATCGTTTTGAACATTCTCAGTTCATGTTGAAGTACTGCCTACTGTTCTCATAGGAAAGGTATTCTCAAAAAATGAAGCATCTCTAGACTCCATTATTGTGTTAGCAATAATCTCAGGAATTTCTGATTTAACTATTAAAAATCTATAGGCCATGCTATTTTGAGCATATCCTAGAAAAATACAATCGACTGTTTTTAGTCCAAGTTTTCTCTTTTTCTGCAATGGTATATTGACTTTTGCCAAACACCCCCAAGTTCGCAGAAAATTAACATTAGGTTTTCTCCCCTTCCATCCCTCATATGGAGTAATTTCACTCCTTTTAGTGATTACTCTGTTTAGGACGAAGTTGCTGTCAATATAGCTTCCCCCCACCATACCTTAGGCATACCAGAACTCTCTAACATGGCATTAACCAAGTTTGTTAGTGTCCGGTTTTTCCTCTCAGCTACCCCATTTGATTGGGGTGAATATGGTGGTGTTAATTCATGGATTATTCCATGCTTAGAACAGAATTGGGAGAACTCATGAGAGACATACTCTCCTCCACGATCAGATCTCAATCTTTTTATTTTCTTTTCTAGTTGGTTCTCAACCTCGGCCTTATAAGTTTTAAAGTAGTTTAAAACTTCATCCTTAGTTTTTAGCAAATACACATAGCAGTAGCGAGTTGCATCATCAATAAAAGTTAGAAAATATCTTTTACCTCCTTTTGTTAATAGTCCATTCATTTCACTCAAATCTGAATGAATAAGATCTAACGGTGCCAAGTTCTTTTCATCTTCTAATCCTTTAAAGGGTTTTCGAGGCTGTTTTGCTTGCACACATGACTGGCATTTTGATCCTTTGACAATTTCACATTTTGGAATTAAATCTAATTTAGACATTCTCACAATACTATCAAAACCAATATGACAGAAAAGAGAATGCCAAACATTTACCTCACATTTATTTAAATTTGTTGCAACATTCAGATTATAACAATACTCTAAAGTACTTAGGCGGAACAAGCCTCCGCTCTCATAGCATTTACCAACGAAGTTTCGAACTTAGACAATACAATTTTATTCGACTCAAAAACTAGCTTATAACCATCCCTACATAGAAGAGAACCACTAATGAGGTTCTTGTTTGTTGTAGGAGCATGGTGCACGTTCTTTAAGTGGACAATCTTCCCTGAAGTAAGCTTCAGATCCACCGTACCAACATCAAGAATAGAAGCATGTGAGCCGTTTCCCATTAGGACGGAGGAAGCCCCTGCTGCCTGGTAAGAAGAAAACAAGGAAATATCAGAACATACGTGAACATTAGCACCAATATCCACCCACCAATCAGTGGATTAACATGCTGAAAAAACAATAGGTGGATTACCATACCCTCCTTAAGTTGAGGCCATTAACAGCCTTCTACTTTGGCTGTTCATCATCTCTGATTTTGCGGAAGCGACAGTCCTTCGCCATATGACCATCTTTTTCGCACACAAAGCAGGTGATGTCCTTGAAATCCTTTTTCTCAGTTTTCTTCTTCTTAAAACTAGTTGTCTTGTTCGGTTTGTTGGATTTGTACTTCTTTGCTATAGTCTTTTTCTCAATGAAGTTTGCATTGTTCTGGCCAGATGTGCTTGGTGCATCCTTTGCTCTTGCTTTTTCTTCCACATCGAGGGCAGCAATAAGATCCTCAACAGAAATCTCTTCCCTCTTGTGTTTCAGGTTAGTGGCAAAATCCCGCCAAGAAGGAGGGAGTTTAGCAACAATGCCCGCAGCCACAAACTTAGGAGGTAACACACAGCCCAGGTGTGCAATCTCACCGACTAGTAGCTGGAGGTTATGAGCTTGTCCAACTATAGACTTAGCCTCATCCATGCTAAAGTCAAAAAATTGCTCACACATGTAGAGCCAGCGACCGGCCTCTGCCTCTGCATATTTGTGCTCTAGTGCATTCCACAATTCTGTGGCGGACTTATAGTCCATGTACACATCGTAGAGCTGATCTGCCAGAACAGTCAAGATGCAACCAAGAGCAATATTGTTTGCACTATCAAATTGCATGTACTGCTCAATCGTAAATGGATACTGCGGGTAGACAACCCACCACAGCCCCAAAGACATGAGACAAAACTTGACTCTAGTCTGCCATCTACGAAAGTTCTGACCACAAAACCTCTCAGGTTTCATTGCATCAGAAGCGCTAACCATTTCTGTATTGCAACAAATTTCACAATAATGTTTCTGGATTGTTGGAAATATAGGCAATATTTTAATTCCAAGATTTAGTAGGAGACAAAAACAATATACTAGTGATGCAAAGCTAACTACTAACAGTAGGATACTCATCATACTTCGAAATATACGTAAGAGAAATATAATGTTAAAGTCGTACGAACACATGAACGACTTGCTGTTGGGCTTGATGAAGGACAGGAAGTAACCGACTCATTACCAGTCAAAAGAAGTAACCGACTCCATTATTCACTGGTAACTGCTAAAATTTAAAACCAAATAATGGTAATTAAGCAGTCTCATGACCAGTAAAAAGGATAGAGATGGTACAACGTTCAGCAAAAATAAGGTGGACATGGTCTGCTAAGTGACGCACCACGTCACGGCGCGGCCGCGCGTCACAAGTCACAAGTCACGCGATTTTCACGCGAAGATGTGTGCGCGTGTGTGTTTAGCCAAAGCCATCCTCATGCCATTCACTTCCATAATTCAAGGAGTGGAATGGACTCCACCTTATAAATCGGTTCTCCCCACCTTGCCTTAGCAATATGGTACTAAACGTTGTATGCTTTGGAATTAATAAAAATGGGCCTCAAATTATGGGCCTATTTCTAACAAAAAATAGCAGAAAAATCCAAATAAATCCCACAAATCATAAAAATTCTAGAAAATGCAAGGAATCCAAATAAAATAAAATTAACCTGTTTTGAGAACAATTACACAAATAAATTTAATTACTTCTTCTCTAAGCTTAAATAAAGGATTTAAGAAAAAGGGAAATTAAATCTAAGGAAAATCCAAATAATTAAATAAATAAAAAGCCAAAATTTTTGGGATGTCATAAGTAGCACCTAAACATGTGTTTTTTTGAAAGGGAGCAGTGCCCAAACATGTGTGAAAGGAAGTATTATACCCACACTACTACAAAAAGGTTTATATTAGATGTCTCATCACAGACAGTTCATAAAAACCGTCTGTGATGACGTTTTAGAATCGTCTGTGATGATGATTTCTGTAGTAGTGCCATATTCAGCCAAATGCCACAAAAACAAATTTTTTAGCACAAGAATGAATTGAGCACCTTAAATATGCCTCTAAACATTGATCTACATGTTCCGTTTGACCGTCCAACTGGAGATGATAAGAACTAAGCCACAAGTATGTTTTGGACAACTTAAAGAGCTCTTGCCAGAGGACACTTGTAAAGATCCGGTCACGGTCTGATATAATAGCTTGAGGCAGCCCGTGAAGCTTGAAGACATTACTCATTTAAGCTTTGGCAACTTGAAGCAGGGGCGGAGATGGGCCTCGGGCGGTTGGGCAATGGCCCGAGGCCCAGCAAAATAACACTATAATATTTTGTTTAGTATATCTTAAAAAAATATTGTATAGTAATTAGGCCCGAGGCTTATTGATCGGCCGATACTATTCATTGCAAGCGGGCAGCCCAGCAGCAGCCATCACGTATTCACGCCCCCGCGGGCCCGCAGCCCAATCGCCAGTTGCCCGGTTGATCGGTTCGCCCGACGCCCCGACGGCCTACCTAAATGCGATCTCCAGCCGCCGATGCTCGGCCAAATCCGCGCGCGCGCGCGCCCCCCCACCGCGCGCGCGCCGTGAGCCGTGGCGCTACCCCCGCCTCGGCGCCTCCTCTCCGCCTCGGCCCACGGCAGCACGGCACAGCCCCCCACCTCGGCGCCTCCTCTCTGCGACTCTGCCTTGGCGCCTCCTCTCTGCCTCGGCCCGCGGCGGCGTGGCACGGCCCCCCGCCTCGGCGCCTCCTCTCTGCCGATCTCCGCCGCGGCACCGCCCCCCGGCCCCCCTGCCTCCTCTCCCCCGCCCCCCGGAAGGTACAGAACCTCATTTCCGTTTTTATAATTCAACAAAGGGGAAATACATGCAAAATACCCTCTTTATTGTTTCTCGGATTGCACAGTGGGCACAAAATGTGCTTATTACTTTGTTTTAATGGAACCCAAAGAACCATCTTAGAATTATTTACAGTTATATCTATTGGTTTAAGTTCACTTTGGAAGAAAAAGTTTACTTTCGGGGCTTCTTTGTATTAGTTAGATTTGATCGATCCTATCAGAAATTTAACCCACTAATTACAATCCAAACCCACTCCTTAAACTTACTTTAGATGGAATCGTGGAGCTCATCCCATATACTTGTTTTGATCCTAGACCTATGCTAGCTGTAAGCTGTAATGAACAAGAACAATGCTATCATTTTTGCAATATTTATCTCTTTTCCAATTTGACTGTGTGGTTTGCAATTATTATTGATTCCTTATGTTATACTGTGTTACTAGTGTTCTGTCATGAAATTTCTAGACTGGTCTTCCCATATACTTGTTATTAGTGTCATATACTGGTTCGATACTTGTTATTGATTCCCATATACTGTCATGATTCCTTATTGATTCCTATGCTGGCCCGATACTTGTTATTGATTCCCATATACTGGTCTTCAGCGAAATTTCTAGACTTGCAGATTTAGGTTTCCCTGATTTACATATGCAATTTTATCTTTGCAGGTTTAGGTTCTCGTACTATTGTTGATGAAGATATGATAGGCTCAAATGAATCAAATCTTTGTTAATTACGCAAAAATTACCTCATGCTAGTGGTATGTTACATTCTTCTTTTTGCTATGTTTTATCTATTTTGTCGTATCATTCAACATGGAATTCAAATTTTATTTTGATTATGTATTTATATTGTACTTTTGTTATACCTTAGTACTGATAGTATTTGATATTAGTTATAGACTTATGTCCTCCTTAGTTTTGGGCCCGAGGCTTCGATAAATCCTGGCTCCGCCACTGACTTGAAGTGCTGTAAATGGGTGGCGCAAGGCTATGAAATGGGTGTATTTGGAAAACTTATCCACCACAGCCAAGATTGTGTCATGATAAATGGGCAAGGCAAACCCTCCATGAAATCAAGTGTAACGACTGTTCAAGCTTGATTAGCAATGGGCAAAGGTTAAAGCAAACCTACGTAAGGAACCTGTTTAGATTTAACTTGCTGATATACCGAGCATTGTTGCACACACTTGTTAATAGTACTCTTCATTTGATGCTAGTCAAAGAGGCACTTGATATGGTGATAGGTGGCATAGAACCCAGAATGCCCTCCCAAGGCACAAGCATGAAGAGCATCAATTATATGGTGCTGAATCTCCCTATCAGAGCCAATCAAATATGCCTTATGATGAAGCAAACCATCCTTCAGTGTAAATGCAAAATGAGTGTCGCCTTCAATACTTAACTAAGCAAGAATTTGTTATGCATGCTCATTCTTGTAAATCTGAATGATTACTTCGAGCCAAGCTGGTTTACGTATAGATATGGCAACCAATTAAGTTGCTGTGCCATGAGGGCGATGAGATAAGGTGTGAGGCCCCCACGTCATTATCCCTCGGATAATTACGTGTGGCATACGGATTATTATTTGCCTGATCAATAAAACACTGCTCCGGCAAATAATAAGCCTTTACCAGAGTAGCGCAGCAGAACAATAATATAGATACTGTCGTCTTTATTACAACAGTTGCCACATGGCTTAAAGTCTGGTTTTACAAAAGCAGTTAACAAAAGTATAGCTAATACCCCAGGGCTCTCCCGCCCACTCCGCTGAGTCTTCTACTCGTCCCAGCCGAAGTATACGGGGTCCACCTCACCAGGCTCCTCGCCGTCGTCAACCTCATCTCCTGTCTGCTCTGCGGGGCTTGCCTCCCCCTCGTCCTGCTCGCACGATTCATGGAGCGAAGTAGGGTCTAACAAAGGAGAGTAATAGCAAGGGGTGAGTACCGCAGTACTCAGCAAGTATAATAATAAGAAATGCACTGATATGCTCTCATGTCCTTAAGTCCAAATTCTAACCCTTTATTCCGAAAGTAGACTGTTACTTGAAAATATCTGCCATCTTTTAATTTATAAATTTATCTATTTTCCACCCGGTAAGGCACGATCCCTAGTGATCACTGTAGTCCGCATTCCAACGAACTGGCATGAATTCATGATTTTAATAGCACTGCGCAGGCTTTGTACCACTTTACCCACAACATTTCAACCTTCGAACTAGGTTTTCCACATCGCTAGTAGGTGCGGATTCGAGCTCAAAACACGAACCTTTCTCCGTTACGTTAATCCATCCACCAGCCCATCTATTGTCCGTCGATTGTACCAAGTCGCTCACTTGGGCTTCACCGAGTTCTAATAGTGTTTGGTTGGACCGGATCCCGGCCCAACACTCCACCTAACGCATATAGCGTCTCGGGACTTACTCATATCCAGACTTGCGTTACTGGTCCTGAGCTTCATCCGTATCTTACTCACACATAAATACTTACCCAACGTGGTGGACTGGTTAACGTAACGGGTTACTAAATTCTGCCCGCCCAAGACGGGGAGATGGTTGGCACGATAGATACAGTTCCCGATTCCGAGTGAAAATGAGTTAAATCCTTACATGATATCCATATGTAAAGGGGTCCCCTAACCTCTCTGCATCCTTTCCCCGTAACCCCTTTACCCACCATATATTTACACACACACACACCTATATGTATATACATCTCTGCTGGTGGTTCACTGTTCTTCTCAGCGGTACCACGACTGAACATTCTCATTCATTCTTCTCTTTCTTTTTCTTCTCTTTTCTTTTCTTTCTCAAATAACTCATAATAAACATCATCATTCTCATAACTGATAAAGAAAGAAATAGCTTTTATGCAACTAAACATAATTATTAACATTTCTGAAAAATACCGAATACAATTAATCATAACTAAGTGCATGGTCAAAATGAGCTTGCCTGAGTAGTAGCGGGAATCGGAATGACAAAAAGTAGGAGATGCTCCTTGGACGGGTTCCTGACCGGACTCTGAAATAACGAGGCTAATTTAACCAAGTAGGTATTTATAGTATTAGTTTTGAAAAACTAACCTCCTGCTGCTATACATATACATACACATATATATCTAATTATTTATGCACATGTACATATGCATGCATTCATAAATATACATCTGTGAACTCACACTCAAATATACACATATGCATACACAGGCTGTTCTAATTAAAAGAAACCACTAATGGAGTTGTTGCAATGAAATGATCTATTACAAAAAAAAAATTAAACCTAATTTAACAGCAATAGAGGAGTATTTTTGCTCTTAAATGAAGATAATATGCAACAAATAGCCACAAAAATGAAATTGGTAAAACCCTTCTTTCATTGCCTAGCTTCCACTCGCGCCCACTCCACCCGAGCGGCCCACGGTGGCCCGCACGGCCCCCCCTTTTTCTACCCTAACCTCCCCCTTTTTCTCTACCCCCACGCCGCCGCCCCTAGAGCACCCCCTCCCTCTTGCCTCTCTGCCTCACCCGAGCCCTCTCTTCCTCTCACGCGCCACTGCGCCCTCGCCACCGCTCCCTTGCGCCCCCTCTGCTCTACCTCCGCCGCCACCTGCTACTGTTCCCCTCAACCGCCGCCTCTCTCCTTGCCTCCTGCGCCGCCTGCGCCTTCCGTCGCCTCACCCCCTACCGCCGGCGCCCCCCACTGCGCCGCCGCCTCGCTTCACTGCGCCGCCGCCGCTCGGCCTTCGGCTCCAGCGCCGCCTCGCTTCTCCTCTCTACACCGGCTCACCTCGCCTGGCCTGGATTTGGAGGAGCTGGCCGGAATGGGTTCCGATCTACAAGGATCCGAGGAGATCGGCCTTTTTATGGTTGGATTGCTGCTGCTGCTGGTGGTGGCTACAACCACCCGGCAGTTGAACCCCCTTCCTACTCGATGCTACACGGTGCTATCTCTCTTACTCTACTCACTCTCTACTACAGCACCTTATTACTACTATGTTCCTGCTAGTCTACTACACATGGTTGGAAGCTTTGGGTTTTGGCGGTTCAGCGGGGTTTTGTGATGATGCAGCAGCTGTGGTTTTGGTTTGGGTCCAAGAGAGAAACCCCCAAAGAGGAAAAGAACTCAAATAAGAAAGGAGACAAAGGGTGGCCTACTTGTGGTCGGACTGGAAAAGGAAGATTGACGTAGAGGGTGGTAGGATCGGCTGCACGTGGTTGCTGTCGGGGAAGAAGATGCTAGTTGCGGTTCCTTGTCGTTGTCCCTGGCTCGATGTGGTCCCCTTCTGCTCCCTGGTCCCTGCTGGTGGCTCTTGTGCTTGTGGTGTTGGTCTCCTCCTCCTGGTAGCTCCTTCCTTCCCTCTAGCTGGTGGGGTTGGCTTGGATCTTCATCCTCTAGCCGCTGGCTGGTGGTGCATTTGGTGTAAATGTGGTGGTGCTGGGGATGAGAGGCCCTCACCTTCGGTTTGCTGCTCCCTTGTGGCTGTGTGTTCTGGGAAGGCTTGTGAGTTTGCGGGAAGGAGTAGATACAATGGGTGGGGAGGTGGTATCTGGTTTAGTCTCCTGCAGTGCGTGGTTGTGTGCACGCACTGGCTCAGTCTTGGCCTCGTCACGGTGCTTATCTCCTTCGAGTCTTGTGATCTGTCTTTGGCAACCCTCTGGTAGGAAGAGTGCTTCATGCTGCTTTGCTGCACAGTTGGGGGTGGTGTCTGATCAGAAAAAGTGGCTTTGAGAGGCTTAAAATGAATGGGTGAATGCATTGTGGGCTGAAAATGATGAGGCATAAAGTGGGCTTTGTGGCTTGAGGGCTTTTACCGATTTTTGTGGGCTAAGCAAAATAATGGGCTGAAATGAATATACATCTTTGCGGGCTTTTGGGCTGAGGTAAGTGAGGTGGGCAAGAAAACTTTGATTGCCGAATGATGAAACCCATCGAGACGAGAGGCGCCGGCCGCCCGGGACGGCCTGGGAACCTCGGAGATAGTCTCAAGCCGCCCTAACAGCCCAAGGGTGGTGACGGCAAATCACCTTTCCAACTTTTTATTCTCTCTTGGATTGCTAGTAATCTAACTTTCGCTACTACGAGAACTGGGTTTGGTGCTAACACTGCTACACTCGATCGAGCAAGGATGAAAGCGTTGCTCGGCTCTCACCCCGAAACCACGAAGACAAACAATCTTTTTTGTAAATCAATTTGTAACATACTGTAATTAGTATACTTGATGCAATTACAGCTGATGAATTCAATTGTAAATTCATTTGTAAAATATGTTGATTGAATGCATTACATTATGAAGTTTATTTTGTATTGGAAAGATTGTAATAGAGTTTCGATGTTTATGAAATCATGTAATCAATAAATTGCTCAGGGTTTGCTATGTAGAAAAATGAGATGAATGCTCACAAAATTAGATCTTAAAATAATAAATACTGCTATTACTTACCTAATTAGGGTATTAGGGTTAGGGTTCTTTCAGCCTTCCCCCCTTTAGGCGATTTCGTCCGCGGAATCGGGTCTTCGCTTGAACAGGTTAGGATAGGCTTTGCGCAACTCTTCCTCTTTCTCCCAAGTAGCTTCGCACTTTGAATGATTCTTCCACAGGACCTTACAAAAACGAATAACTCGGTTCCTTAACTGTCGATCCTCTGTTTCTATTATTTTCACCGGATGCTCCTCATATGTTAGATCCGCCTGAAGGGGTATGTTTAAATCTGTCAAATGTTGTGAAGGTTCACGTAAACATTTCCGAAGCTGGGAGACGTGAAAAACATCATGTATTCTGGATAGCTGTGCAGGGAGTTCCAACTGATATGCTAAGGCTCCTTTTTGTTGTAAAATCCGAAAAGGCCCAACATATCTAGGACTTAGCTTTCCCTTCACTCCGAATCGGTGAACTCCCCGCAATGGCGAAACCTTAAGGTATACATAATCCCCAACATCAAAATGAATGTCCCGCCTACGTTGATCTGCATAGCTTTTTTGTCGGGTTTGAGCTATTTTAAGCCTCTCTCTGATTACCCGGATTTTCTCATCATTCTCTCTCACTAGTTCTGGTCCCATTAGGGGTCTTTCTCCAGTTTCATACCAACATACTGGAGATTGACACTTCCTCCCATATAAAGCCTCATACGGTGCCATTTGAATACTGGATTGGTAACTATTGTTGTATGCAAACTCTGCAAGTGGTAAATATTTATCCCATAAGCCTTCAAAATTTAATACACATGCTCTCAACATGTCTTCCAAGATTTGATTCACCCTTTCTGTTTGGCCATCTGTTTGAGGGTGGTAAGCAGTACTAAAATTTAATTGAGTACCCAAGGCCTTGTGCAAACTTTGCCAAAATCCTGATGTAAAAACTGATCCTCGATCTGAGGTAATAGTTTTAGGTGTCCCATGTTGGGAGATGACTCGTTCCACATATAACTCCGCTAGTCTGTCCACCGAATATTTTTGATTAATAGCAATGAAATGGGCTGACTTTGTTAGGCGGTCAACTATGACCCAAATAGCATCTTTCTTTTTAAGGGTCACAGGTAATCCCGTAATAAAATCCATACAAATATCTTCCCATTTCCATTCTGGGATTTCTAAAGGTTTTAGTAGCCCGGCAGGTCGCTGATGTTCTGCTTTAATTTTCTGACAAGAGTCACACTGGCCAACATACAATGCTATCTCTCTTTTCATATTAGCCCACCAAAAGTTTTCTCTAAGATCCTTATACATTTTTGTCCCTCCGGGGTGGATGGTGTAGGGCGTGTCATGAGCTTCCCGTAGGATAGTTTCCTTGATATTATCATCTTTTGGTACACAGATCCGCTTTTGACGCCATAGGGTTTCCTGGTCATCCAGACGAAATTCTGACGGCTGTTCTTCCTTGATCCTTCGGGTTTCTTCTCTAATAAAAGGATCCAACATTTGCTTCTCTCTAATCTGATCTAATAGAGTTGGATGGAAGGTCATGGCTGCTATAGTAGCTTGAGTAGTAGATGCTCTGACTTCTATTCCCATTTTGGCTAATTCTTGTGTTATCTCGGAAATAGGATCTTCCAGAATTGCCTGATGGCATTCAACTTTTCTGCTGAGGGCGTCTGCTACTACATTAGCTTTTCCAGGGTGGTAGTTGATGGTTAGATCATAGTCCTTGATTAATTCAAGCCATCTTCTTTGCCTCATATTCAATTCTTTCTGGGTAAAAATATATTTGAGGCTCTTATGGTCCTTGAATAAGGTACACTTGGATCCATATAAGTAATTCCTCCATATTTTCAAAGCAAAACCACTTGCTCCTAATTCCAAATCATGAGTATGGTAGTTGACTTCATGGGGCCTCAATTGTCTAGATGCATAAGCAATGACTCTTTCTTTTTGCATTAACACACCTCCCAATCCATGTTTAGAGGCATCACAAGAGACTACATAATCTACCCCATCTTAGTAGCGCTAAAGCAGGCGATGGTTAGTCTTTGTTTTAGAGCTTGGAAACTTCTTTCACAACTCTCACTCCATACAAAAGGAATTTCTTTTCTCAAGAGTCTAGTGAGGGGGCTGGCAATCTGTGAGAAGTCCTTTATAAACCTACGGTAATAGCCAGCAAATCCAAGAAAGCTACGGATACCTTTTACATTGATAGGTTGATCCCAAGTGGTTACAGCTTCAATTTTGGCGGGGTCAACCTCAATTCCTCTGCCTGAGATGATGTGGCCTAGGAAGGCTACCTGATCCAACCAAAATGCACATTTGCTAAACTTGGCAAACAACTGGTTTTCTCGAAGAGTTTCTAAGGCAATGGTCAGGTGACGGTCGTGCTCTTCGGTGTTCTTTGAGTAAATCAGGATATCGTCAATAAAGACAACTACAAACTCATCCAGGTATTTCATGAATATTTTGTTCATGAGGTTCATGAAGATGGCTGGAGCATTAGTTAAGCCAAAAGGAATAACCGTGTATTCATGATGCCCGTATCGGGATACAAAAGCTGTCTTTTCAATGTCGGAGGGTTTGATTTTGATTTGATGATACCCTGATCTGAGGTCTATTTTTGAAAACACTCTTGCTCCTTTGAGTTGGTCAAATAGGTCATCTATCCGGGGAAGCGGATATTTATTTTTGATTGTGACACTGTTTAGCTCTCTGTAATCTGTGCATAACCTCAAGCTGCCATCTTTCTTTTCCACAAATAGCACGGGGGCCCCCCATGGTGAAGTACTTTCTCTGATAAATCCTTTGTCTTGCAGTTCATCCAACTGTTTCTTTAATTCTCCTACTTCCTTAGGATTTATCCGGTATGGTCTCTTGGAAATGGGTCTTTGTGCAGAATTAAATCTATAGCTAGCTCTATGTCTCTATCAGAGGCATCACAGTAATTCTTCGGAAAAACATCCGGGAATTCTTTTACCACAGGTATGTCCCGAGTTCCTTATTTTGCATGCTAGCTAGACTAGAAATGGGTTGTCGTTGCATGGACTTAGCTCCCACATACAATGATCTTGTCCGTCGGCTTCCTAATGGATGCACTTTTGGATTCACAATCTATGTGCACTCCATTAGCGGATAACCAATCCATGCCTAGGATTATTTCTAGACCGCTCAGGTCTATGACGTAAAGGTCAGCTATAAATTTGGTGTTTTGAATAATAATAGCTTGGCCCTTTACTATGGATGATACCTCTATTACGCCTGCGGGCGTACTCACTACCATAGCTTTAATTAGAGGTGTATAGGGTAATTTATTCCCCTCCAAAAATTTTCGGGAAATAAATGAATGTGTTGCCCCTGGATCAAATAAAACCATGCCCAAAGATGGTGGGATTAGAAGCATACCCGAAACCACATCAGTAGCTTCCCCCACTTGTTCGGCAGTCACATGGGTGAGTCTTGCAGTTCCTCCTTTCCCAGTGCCAGCTGAAATATTCTGAGTGCCCTTAGCAGGATTTTGCCTAACATTCTGGTAAGGTGCTGGAGCGGGTAGGCGAGGTACATTGGTAGGAGGTAGAACTTGTCCTGACGTCTTCTGAGGATAAGGGCAGTCTATTTTGCGATGGCCTGGCCTCCCACAATTAAAACATGCATTTGTTCCTCTCAAACAGTCCTTGGTGAGGTGGCCTAATCCACACCTAGAACATTTAATAGCAATAGCCACTGGCCTCTGATAAGTGATTTGGTGAGGCTGGGGTTTTGGAGGTCCAAACTTGGGTGGATTAGATGAGTGTGTGGACGAACGGAATTTATTTCCTGAGGGGGCACGCTGATCAGTCCTTGCTTTCTTCCTCCTTTCCTCACTAAGGTTGGAATGCTCACTCTCTAAGATGATGGCTCTATTTACTAGGTCTTGAAACTCAGTGATTTTGTGGATAGACAGGAGCATTTTGAAATAAGGATTCATGCCCTCCTTGAATCGATCTATCTTTTCTCCTCGGTATCCACATCCATGGTAGCATAGCGAGAAAGGTCATTAAATTGACTAAGGTAGTCAATCATCTTTCTATTTCCACGAGTTAGAGCCGGAACTCTCTTTTCTTTAGCTCTAGTCGCGGTGGGAACATGGGTCTCTGTAAATCTCTGCTGGAACTCCCTCCATGTAATGGGCTGTTCACTAACTCATTCACGGGTGTAAGTGAGCCACCATGCGGTGCAAGGTCCATCCAAGCGATGTGCAGACATATCGCAACTTCTCTTCATTAGAGCATCCCACCGTATCCAGCTTCTTTTCTATCTCCACTAGCCAATCGCTAGCATCCAGAGGATCGGTGGCTTTGGCAAATGTAGGAGGTCCGGTTTGGAGAAAATCTCAGGCTAACTCTGAGGGCAGCGGGAGGGTGAGGTGCTGCCACACGAGTCAACGGGGCCTCCATAAAGCGGTTTTGGCTCTCTTGGGCTTCTTTTCGGAGCTTTCTAAGAATCGAGGACCTCTCCCATGACTCCCAAAGGATCTGCGGGCACGGAAGATGGCGCTGACCAGCGTCAAGTGCAGCTGGTGGAGGTGGTTGCTCGCCCGCAGTCTTGGAAGATTTTCACGCGGTGCTCTTCGGCCCAAGCCGGGCAACGGACCCAATCTCAAACCCAGTTCTCGGTCAATTCGCGGACGATCATCCATCCTACAGAGGCAAGGCAATAGGTTTTAGTTGCAACAGGAAAACCATTCTACCCGCCACCGCTCTTCCTAAAAGGGTTACGGACGGCTCCCTAATTTTTTTTTTGATGGGTGCAGCATTCATATTAAGGAGAAAAGGTATAGAATGAATTATAGAATTTAGTGCAGCTTAACCACTAAAAGCATTAATTTAGGGAGAAGGATGCATCTGAAGGGTGATTTGAGGCTTTAACTCTCTTTTCTTATGCAAATAAAGCACGAGGCAGAAAGAGTTCAACAAGCCAAAAAGAAAGAACAAACCAGAGAAAAGAAAAGAAAATACAACCTATACTAAGCGGGATTCTCGTGACCCAGCTACGCCGAGAACCCGCTCTCGAGACCGCCTAAAGCTGCGCGTTTGGGACCACGCTCGTGGCTCATTCTCGAGTACGCCCGGGACTTCGTTCTGGTACGCTGGAGCTACGCGCCGGTGCGCCACGAACCACTCGTTCGGAAATCTCAAGTTTAGCAAAAATGAGGTAAGAAATTTTACATCACCGTCTCGATTAGTCTAGGTTTCATGTGGAAGTTATAGCATTTTCTAAAGGCGATGACTCCTTTTTCAAAACTGAGATGAGCGGAAAGAAAGCTATGGGCAAGGCTTCACTTTGTCCAGGACAAAGAATCGACTTGCCGAAGTCTAACTATATGCCGCTATCCCGGCACAACTACGACTTTAAATGACATGCTCACCCCTAGGTTTCAAACAACCTAGCTTATGTTGCCATGGCTAGCCTACCATGTTTGACAATATTGAATTGAAATAAGAACATTCCAGTCAAATAATATTACAAGACATACATAAGAGATCTCCAGTTACAACTGAAAGTACTGAAAATAACAGGAGGGAAATAACATACACACTCCACAACAGGGATACCATCATACTGTCGCTCAATAGATTAAGTGAGTACCCCCTAGGCTCCCTGATCTGGGCTACCCGGCTCCTCCTCAGGGTCACTCTCCTCCTCAGGATCACTCTCCTCGCCCCCATAACCCCGGCTGGTGCCCTCTCCCCAAGGGGCTGAACGACTGCTGCCAGGGGCCGCGCCACAAGCTCTGTAGAGCTCATCAATGGTAGCGGTGTCCCTAACAGGGTCAGGGTGCACTGAGATACGAGCCCTCCTACTCTAGGGTATAGGTGTAGCTAAGTAGGAGTAGGGGTCAAGGTAGGGGGTGGGAAAACTAGTGTAATAATCTGCATAGGGTCGGGGTATAAGGTGGGAAGCTACAGGATAAACCCATCTCTGGAAACATCCGGCAAGGTAGGGTGAGGTGGGGTGGAGCCTGGAGTGAAGTCTTTGGTGCTCTAGGCTGATTAGCCTCAGGAGTGTCGGCTGCAGGCTGGGCAGGGGCTAGTGGAGTGTCTGGCTGGTGGACTCCCTGCATCCTATCAGCCTCAAGGTCGATCTGCGCCGCCTCCAAAAATCGGGCGTCCTCTGCTCTCTCTAGGGCTCCATAGGTAGCGGTCTGGTGGAGGGCATTCGCCAGTAACATAGTACCGGCGGTCTCCCTCTGGAGGGCTAGGGTAGCTGGGGAAGGGACTACTGAAGGAAGTCTAGGTAGAATAGGACCAAACGGGCTCCAAAACTACCTCGGGAAATAGAAGGTATCTCAGAAAGGCGAGTCTCTCAGCTGATCACTAAAATGGAGTCTCAGGTGGTGGATGGCCTTACGGGCAGCCTCCTGAAGGGGTAAATAATCATCCACTGAGCGCCAGTATGCCGTACTCTCTGCCCTATAACCACGGCGCCAACGGATCCCCGCCACCACAATCACTACACGTGCGGTGGATCCGTCTGCCGGAAACTCATAAAGATACTCAGGAAAAGGACCATCCAAATGGTGCAACATCCGCCCTAATAATAGAACATGCTCCCCATGGATCCTCTCGGCTGGAATGAGGCACCGAGTCATCCTGCAAAAGTAGTGGCTCTATGTTAGCTTAAATATAATATCTAAGACAGAAGAGTTTTTGACATAATAATTTAGAGGTAGAGTAGAATGGAAATTGACATCCGGATGAGAGTAAGATAGAACTTAGTGCAATATAGCAAGTGTGGAAATCCACTTAAACATATCTACAGCATCTATATTATTAGTGTGGCCCTATTTTATTGCTCTGATACCACCTGTGAGGCCCCCACATCATTATCCATCGGATAATTACGTGTGGCATACGGATTATTATTTGCCTGATCAGTAAAACACTGCTCCGGCAAATAATAAGCCTTTACAGAGTAGCCTTGTGAGAACAATAATATAGATCTTGTCGTCTTTATTACAACAGATTGCCACATGGCTTAAAGTCAGTTTTACAAAAGCGATTAACAAAAGTATAGCTAATACCCGGGGCTCTCCCGCCACTCACTGAGTCTTCTACTCGTCCCGGCCCAAGTATACGGGTCCACCTCACGGGCTCCTCGCCGTCGTCAACCTCATCTCACATGCGCTCTGCAGGGGCTTGCCTCCCCTCGCCCCTTTCGCACGATTCATGGAGCGAAGTAGGGTCTAACAAAGGAGAGTAATAGCAAGGGGTGAGTACCGCCATTACTCGACAAGTATAATAATAAGAAATGCACCGATATGCTCTCATGTCCTTAAGTCCAAATTCTAACCCTTTATTCCGAAAGTAGATCATTACTTGAAAATATCTGCCATCTTTTAATTTATAAATTTATCTATTTTCCACCCGGTAAGGCACGATCCCTAGTGATCACTGTAGTCCGCATTCCAACGAACTGGCATGAATTCATGATTTTAATAGCACATGCGTGCTTTGTACCACTTTACCCACAAGCATTTCAACCTTCGAACTAGGTTTTCCACATCGCCGTAGAGTGCGGATTCGAGCTCAAAACACAGAACCTTTCTCCGGTTACGTTAATCCATCCACCAGCCCATCTATTGTCCGTCGGTGTACCAAGTCGCTCACTTGGGCTTCACCGAGTTCTAATAGTGTTTGGTTGGACCGGCTCCCGGCCCAACACTCCACCTAACGCATATAGCGTCTCGGGACTTACTCATATCCAGACTTGCGTTACTGGTCCTGAGCTTCATCTGTATCTTACTCACACATAAATACTTACCCAACGTGGTGGACTGGTTAACGTAACGGGTTACTAAATTCTGCCCGCCCAAGACGGGGAGATGGTTGGCACGATAGATACAGTTCCCGATTCCGAGTGAAAATGAGTTAAATCCTTACATGATATCCATATGTAAAGGGGTCCCCTAACCTCTCTGCATCCTTTCCCCGTAACCCCTTTACCCACCATATATTTACACACACACACACCTATATGTATATACATCTCTGCTGGTGGTTCACTGTTCTTCTCAGCGGTACCACGACTGAACATTCTCATTCATTCTTCTCTTTCTTTTTCTTCTCTTTTCTTTTCTTTCTCAAATAACTCATAATAAACATCATCATTCTCATAACTGATAAAGAAAGAAATAGCTTTTATGCAACTAAACATAATTATTAACATTTCTGAAAAATACCGAATACAATTAATCATAACTAAGTGCATGGTCAAAATGAGCTTGCTGAGTAGTAGCGAGAATCGAATGACAAAAAGTAGGAGATGCTCCTTGGACGGGTTCCTGACCGGACTCTGAAATAACGAGGCTAATTTAACCAAGTAGGTATTTATAGTATTAGTTTTGAAAAACTAACCTCCTGCTGCTATACATATACATACACATATATATCTAATTATTTATGCACATGTACATATGCATGCATTCATAAATATACATCTGTGAACTCACACTCAAATATACACATATGCATACAGTACATTTCTAATTAAAAGAAACCACTAATGGAGTTGTTGCAATGAAATGATCTATTACAAAAAAAAAAATTAAACCTAATTTAACAGCAATAGAGGAGTATTTTTGCTCTTAAATGAAGATACTATGCAACAAATAGCCACAAAAATGAAATTGGTAAAACCCCTCAGCCCACTGCCTAGCTTCCACTCGCGGCCCACTCCACCCGAGCGGCCCACGGTGGCCCGCACGGCCCCCCCTTTTTCTACCCTAACCTCCCCCTTTTTCTCTACCCCCACGCCGCCGCCCCTAGAGCACCCCCTCCCTCTTGCCTCTCTGCCTCACCCGAGCCCTCTCTTCCTCTCACGCGGCCACCTGCTGCCTACTGCCACCGGCTCCCTTGCGCCCCCTCTGCTCTACCTCCGCCGCCACCTGCTACTGTTCCCCTCAACCGCCGCCTCTCTCCTTGCCTCTGCGCGCTTTGTGCCTTGTCGCCTCACCCCTACCGCGGCGCCCCATCTGCGCCGCCGCCTCGCTTCAACTGCGCGCGCGCTTTCGGCTCGGCTCAGCGCCGCCTCGCTTCAACTGCGCCGCGCGCCGGCGCCGGCCAGCGCCGCCTCGCTTCCGCTGCGCCGCCGCTCGCTCGCCGCCGGCTCGGCACCGCCGCTTCTCCTCTCTACACCGGCTCACCTCGCTTTGGCACGGATTTGGAGGAGCTGGCGGAATAGGTTCCGATCTACAAGGATCCGAGGAGATCGGCCTTTATGGTTGGATTGCTGCTGCTTGCTGGTGGTGGCTACAACCACCGGCAGCTTGAACCCCTTCCTACTCGATGCTACACGGTGCTATCTCTCTTACTCTACTCACTCTCTACTACAGCACCTTATTACTACTATGTTCCTGCTAGTCTACTACACATGGTTGGAAGCTTTGGGTTTTGGCGGTTCAGCGGGGTTTTGTGATGATGCAGCAGCTGTGGTTTTGGTTTGGGTCCAAGAGAGAAACCCCCAAAGAGGAAAAGAACTCAAATAAGAAAGGAGACAAAGGGTGGCCTACTTGTGGTCGGACTGGAAAAGGAAGATTGACGTAGAGGGTGGTAGGATCGGCTGCACGTGGTTGCTGTCGGGGAAGAAGATGCTAGTTGCGGTTCCTTGTCGTTGTCCCTGGCTCGATGTGGTCCCCTTCTGCTCCCTGGTCCCTGCTGGTGGCTCTTGTGCTTGTGGTGTTGGTCTCCTCCTCCTGGTAGCTCCTTCCTTCCCTCTAGCTGGTGGGGTTGGCTTGGATCTTCATCCTCTAGCCGCTGGCTGGTGGTGCATTTGGTGTAAATGTGGTGGTGCTGGGGATGAGAGGCCCTCACCTTCGGTTTGCTGCTCCCTTGTGGCTGTGTGTTCTGGGAAGGCTTGTGAGTTTGCAGGGAGGAGTAGATACAATGGACTGGGGGGAGGTGGTATCTGGTTTAGTCTCCTCTGGTCTGTGGTTGTGTGCACGCAGCTGGCTCGGTGCTGGCTCTGTCCTAGTGCTTATCTCCTTCTGAGTCTTGTGATCCTGTGCTGGCAACCCTCTGGTAGGAAGAGTGCTTCATGCACTGCTGCTACAGCTGGGGGGTGGTGTACAGTGTAGAAAAAGTGGCTTTGAGAGGCTTAAAAATGAATGGGCTGAATGCATTGTGGGCTGAAAATGATGAGGCATAAAGTGGGCTTTGTGGCTTGAGGGCTTTTACTGATTTTTGTGGGCTAAGCAAAGATAATGGGCTGAAATGAATATACATCTTTGCGGGCTTTTCGGGGCTGAGGTAAGTGAGGTGGGCAAGAAAACTTTGATTGCCGAATGATGAAACCCACTGAGACGAGAGGCGCCGACCGGCCCGGGACGGTCTGGGAACCTCGGAGATAGTCTCAAACTGGCCCTAACAGCCCAAGGGTGACTGACGGCAAATCACCTTTCCAACTTTTTATTCTCTCTTGGATTGCTAGTAATCTAACTTTCTGGCTACTACAGAATCTGGGTTTGGTGCTAACACTGCTACACTCTGATCGCAGGCAAGGATGAAGGCGCTGCTCGGCTCTCACCCCGAAACCACAAAGACAAACAATCTTTTTTGTAAATCAATTTGTAACATACTGTAATTAGTATACTTGATGCAATTACAGCTGATGAATTCAATTGTAAATTCATTTGTAAAATATGTTGATTGAATGCATTACATTATGAAGTTTATTTTGTATTGGAAAGATTGTAATAGAGTTTCGATGTTTATGAAATCATGTAATCAATAAATTGCTCAGGGTTTGCTATGGAGAAAAATGAGATGAATGCTCACAAAATTAGATCTTAAAATAATAAATACTGCTATTACTTACCTAATTAGGGTATTAGGGTTAGGGTTCTTTCATAAGGCATCAACCACTTGTTAGTAGGCCCTTGTTTATACTGTAGCTGATAATTGAGATCCATCAATTTTGTGAGAGCACGTTGTTGTATTGGAGTAGAGACTCTATGGTCGGTGAGGTGAATGAGGCTGCGGTGGTCAGTTTTGATAATAAATTTAGAGTGTTGCAGATAAGAACACCAATGGTCCACCGCAAGAATAACTGCCAAACATTCCTTCTCATAAGTTACATCATATAAATAATTTTCCTCAAGCGTATGGATTCGTCATAGCATCTCACCTTAGAGTATTCTAAGGTATCGTAATTTTCACGGGGAAGCATCAATGAACTAGGGATATCAAATTAACATTTGTCTAAATATCACATGCCTTTTCGGGAGGAGGTTCGATTAACAGATGATGGGTGTTGACCACGAACGCACCGATCCATCCACACGTGGTACAACCAAAGGAAGGTAAGTAGTCGAGTCTAAGTAACCGGTAGGAGGTTGAGTGAGCATTGTGGTTACTAATTACTTATCTTGGTAATTAAAAGGTTTAGGCAAACTAATGTCAGGTGATAATGGCAATTATGGTATTTTACTCTTGTTGAGCTATTATGAGTTGCCTACCTTGTAACTCTATCACAGTACATAAGAGTTGCTAACAACCCATAATAGCCAGCATCTCAAGGCAATTAAGACCTAGACACCTCGCCTAATTCAAGAAGTTGCTACTCTACTCAATTTATCATAGTTAACAATAGAGCAATAATGAATATCGGGAGACACAAGTTTTGTCATAAATCAATAACATGACAATAGCACATTGCACAAAAGTGATAACTATATTATCAATGGTAAAGTACTATGGGGGTATTTATAGTGTTGAGGCGGTGATTGGTCAATGAGGATGTGGGTCGGCTGACGAGCTTTACGGGAATGTGGAGTAGTGGCATGAAAGGAGGCATGACCATGCAATCGGCCGACCAAGGTGGTGATTGGTCGACTACAACATGGCTGGTTGATTGGCCTTCCGCATGTACTCCTGATGCATATTTCATGTAGATGACTCCCCTTGCTTGGTCTTCGGTTAATGTGGATGGTCTTGATCCATTGGCGTTCACGCAAAGAAATCTTGGTGTTTCGGCTAGAGACGAGCGTTTTGGCTAGGAGACCAAGCCAAGCTTGAACTTGGCCTCCACGGTGGAATCCAATGTGAGCCAGTCGAGCCACATGTATGTCGGCCAACTAGGGTGTAGTCAGTAGAACCATGGCTTGAATCAACTTGGAGAGCCCCATAGCTTAGCCTGATGGTGGTGTTGGCCGACTAAGGCTATAATCAGCCAACTAGGGTGTACATGTTAGACTCGGGGTGGAGGTGTGTCAGCTGACACCTGGTTGCCCTGGATGGCTTCGGTGTGAGAGAGGTGTGTTGGCTAACCAAGGTTGGATTGCCCGACCACCTACCTCATCCTGCCACAATAGCCCGTGGCAAGGAAAATCCTTGCCGTGGCAGCAGCTTTGTCTGTTGTAGCATCCCGTGGCAAGGAAAATCCTCCATTAATGGACTTTGACTATTGATCGCCTTTTTTGTATGTTTTTTCTTATAAACCTACGTAGTTAATTGATGCTCGTCAAATAGTGCAATTATGAGTGTAAAGCAATGGACTTGTATTAAAACATCGTTATACCTTGCCTTTTTCAGAAGATTCCTAGGGTGTAAATGTGCATTTATCGTGCATCAACAATAAGCTGAAAGACCTTGATTACGTGGATAAAGAGCCTTAAGTAAGCAATTGGGTGCCCATCTTGCATAAGGACATCACTGATACCATTGTTGGTTGCATATGTTTCCACAATGAAACTTTTAGTGAAATCTGACAAGGCGAGAACCAGAGCTACAATGAGCGCTTGTTTTAATGTTGAAATGATTCTTTGGTCATTGGTGACCAAACAAAGACAACACTCATTTTGAAAAAAATCAGTAGAGAGGCTTACTGATAAGACCAAAACTTCACATGAACTTCCAATAATAACCTACAAAACTAAGAAAATTACGGATTTTTTTGCATCTTTGGGAACTAGCTAATCCCGCGCTGATTCAATTGTTCCACCCTTAGAAAATATAGGATCATAAAGGCTTTCTCACCCCAAAAGCTAGCCAATGAGGTGAGGGACTCCCCCACTTTTAAGTTATGTCCCTTGCCCTTCCATAACTAATATGAGACTATTCCAACAATCTTCTCCTTCACATATTGGTGTCCCTTAGCCGTTCATCGTCCCTTCACCATACACTGATGGTCCCTCAAGGTTCCTTCACCATGCATCAATGGTCCCTTAGGATCATAGTCTATCAGGCATTCACATACTAGTATCCATTAGGCTAGAGACGTTAGAATCGGGCTCTAGTACCACTTGTAGGATCGTAAAGGCCTTTTCACCCTAAAAGCTAGCTAATGAGGTGAGGGACTCCGCCACTTTTAAGTTTGGTCCCTTACCCTTCTACAACCAATGTGAGATTATTCCAATAGAAACTCCTTTTATCACTTATGATATGACCCCAGTAAGAGATACATCGTTGAGCAAATGTGCATTTGGACAACTTCGCCTTGAGGCCATGGGACTACAAAATGTTTAGTACTTGTTGCACATGATTCAAATGTTTTTGAAAGGTCTTGGTGTAGATAAGTATGTCATCTATAAAGACGAGAACAAGATTTTGAAGTAGAACTCGAAGAATATCATTCATGGCTCCTTGAAATGTTGCCGATGCATTGGTGAGTCCATAAGATATGACATGAAATCAGTGGCGGAACCAGGATTGGAGCACGCCCCAGGCTAAATTTGAACCAAGTAATAGTCTAGCATACCATAAATGTATCATTGATATAAAAATTTTGCTTAACGCTCAATACTTAAAGAGTTCAAGTTTTCAACACAAATCACAATAAAAAAGCATATGAAATCATACAGAATGTAGCGTAAGAAAGATACATCAAGTACCTCAAATCCTAAATGGAGAATTTAGCGGCTAATCCACCATTTCCTCATCAATAGTAGGACAAGAACCAGAACCTACAAAGACAATATATAAAATAAAATAAAGATAAATTTAAAGAGCATGAATATTACATTTAAAATGAACTAACTTACCACTTGCACGAGAAAGTTGTTTCTTGCGTGACCTCATCCCTTGAAAACGCTCTAAAATCTTCTCATCTTTAATACTTGCAAACACATCTCGCTCAATATAGCATACCATGCTATGATTCATCCACTCATCGTTCATCTTGTTTCGTAAATCAGTTTTAATGATGTTCATAGCTGAGAAGGCTCTTTCTACAGTTGGTGTTGCTACTGGTAAAATCAATGCCAATTCAATGAGATGATATACCAATGGAAAAACTGTATGTCTATCAGTCTCAACCATCTTCACAGCAAGATTTGCAATATCGGTACAATTTGCAAAAGATAGATCACGTCTTGCATCAACAACAAATGTGTGAAGTTGGTCCTTAAGGACTACACAATCATATTGAGAGAAGTCGGCAACATACATTCTAGCAAGTTCAATTAATTTGTCCTCATCGAAGTTGGCGAAAGAATTTTTTGGATCAAGATAAGCAATGAACCTTAATAACTTAGTAGATCTTTCTGCAAAGTGATTATTCAACTCAACAATAATTTGATCATGCACCACAATGAATATTTCATGATGGAAATGCTCATAGTAAGTTACCATTTGACCACCACGACCCCTTGAACGACCTCTAATCGGTATTTTATCAGACATATTCAGCACATTGATATTATGTTGGAGACAAAAGGCCTTTGATTCTTCAAAAAGCTCATCCCAACCATGATTTCTTACTTCCTCAATTGTCTGCAATGTGGTCTCAATCAAGCCTACAAAGACGGATAATATTTTGATCTTTCTTTTGCAAGCATTGTGAAAGATCATTAGACTTGCCCAATATTCGATCATAAGATGCAATATAAGTATAAATTCAAAACTCTCCATCTTTTCCAACAAACCCGAAAGTGTGGTTTTCTGTAGCATTAGTGGCATCATCACTCAAATTCTCTAATACCTCTAGGATCGAATCCCACATGAAGAGAAGACGACATAATGTTTTATGATGTGAACCCCAACGAGTATCACTGTGCCTTGCAAGGTTAGTTTGTTGGTTTTTCCTCTTCTGAGAAAATTTCACCATTCTCTAATTTATTCACAATTTTATCGTGGTGATCTTGTGCCAATTGATCTCTTCTATTACAAGAAGCATTAATAGTATTGACAATCAAGGTGATGTAGTTAAAGAAATCCAAGACAGAAGAACAACACTTAGCCACAGAAACAACCACTAATTGCAAGCGATGTGCAAAGCAATGTATATAAAAGCATATGGATTTTCATCCAATATGCGTCTTTGCAATCCATGGAATTGTCCTCTCATGTTTGAAGCTCCATCATAACCCTGCCCCCGCAATCTAGAGATAGATAAACCATGTTTGCAAAACATACCATCCAAAGTCTGTCTTTAATGAAGATGATGTCGTATCGTAAACATGTGAACCCCAAGAAATCTCTCTATTACGCCCTTTATTATTGACATACCCGCATAGGACAAGAAATCATTGTTAATATACTTTAAACATACTCAAACTATCAATTATAGAAAGAGCGTAAGATGTAGCTACTAACCTCAAAACCACAGACCATTTGCTCCTTGATAGATGCATCTCGAGCCTCATCAACAAGTACTGTGAAAAATGCATCCCCAATATCATTAATATTGGCTTTGGTGGTCTCTTCGCACATGCTTTACACAATTGTTTTTGTATATATGGTGATGTCATTAAATTGTTCCCAGGAGAATTGTCAAGCAATTTTGCAACTTTCTCATCCCTCTCTTTATACCATTTCAGCATTTCTAGGAAGTTTCCCCTATTGTTCGAGCTAGATGATTCATCATGTCCACGAAAAGCAAGAGCTTGTAATAGAAGAAATTTTGAAATGGCTAACATAATAGTAACACGGGCTCTATATTCTTCCTCATCCTTCTTGGTGGCAACAGTCATCACATAACCCACATCTTGCCTCAGATTTTTGAAAGCCTCGCAATGTTTTCTTGCTTTGTTATGAGCACTATTGACTTTACCAACATGTTCATTAAAGGATTGAGTTCCATTCTTCCAATAACTAAATCCTATTTTTGTGAAAGCATCAACACCATAGTTTTCAGCTCTTTGTTGCTTAAAGAGATAACAATAAAAACAAAAAGCTGCATCTTTAGCAATGCTATATTCCAACCAATCATGCTTCTTGAACCATGATTCTTGAAATCTCCTCTTTTGACTTCCCTGTTCCCTCCATGGAAATTTACATCCAATTGGTTGGCATGGTCCCAATTGCAAATACTCTCTTCTAGCGGCATCTCTAATATTTACATCCAACTCCTCTATCGATTTTCGAAGCCCAGGATCAGCAACAATATCATTTGGATTAAGTGAATGTTTTGCCCATGTTACTAGCCCGATTCCTAATGTTTCTGCTTCCGGAGATTGGTTTGACTGTGTTTCTTGTGTTGGAAAATACGATGACAATGTCTTACTCCTCTTCATTTTGTAATTTGTATCCTTAAATCTTTTTAGTTAGTTCCTAAATAGCATATGCATAACATTAAATATATAACATTTTAAAACATAAAAAAATTAGCACCACATTATATAACATTCACCACATTATACAAATATATATAACATTAAATAGCAAATCTCATTCATACTTATTTACCACATATAACATTAAATATATAATATTATATAACATTCACCGGTCACCACATACTTATAAAAAAATATATACCTAAGGATCGGATCTTGATACCTCTACGGCCCTCGGGCGTTCTTCAAAAAATCCCAAATCAGACTGACCGCACCGCTCACTCCACTTCTTCGGCTTTGCCATCAGGCTTTAGCGGTTCAGCCCCCTCGGTGCGGTCGTGCGGGGTCGACAACCTTGCCGAGGGCGGAGCTGAGCCGCTCCGAGGGTGCGAAGACCTCGCCGAAGACGGGGCTGAGTTGCTTCACGAAGGCGAGGATCTTGCCGTTGCGGGAGGGATATGCGGGGGTGGCAAGTTGAAACGGCGCGCGCACGCGCGATGATTGCGCCGGTTCGACTCCCGTCGGTTGCGTTTCTCGATGGGAAGGCTGGTGTATATAGATGGTCGTGGTGAAGCACTGTGCTTCCCAGACCTGCGCGCCGTGCTTCCATGCTCTGCGATGGTCTTGTTCTCATAAATAGGGCTTTGTCGATTTCGGCGCCTGTTTATGAGAACAAGATCGTCTCCGAGCTTGGAGCAATATGTTTGTGGGGGCGTGGTACCGGTGCATGTTGGGGCGGTCGTGCTTCTTCAGCCACAAAGCGTGCGGTGGCAAAGACGGGAGTCGACTCGGCGTGTCTGCGTTGTCCCGCATCCTGGTGAGTGCGCCGCGTGCGCATTTTTCCTGTGTCGCCTCGTCGGCCGCCGGTTGGCCATGCCGTGACCAGCGCGCGCTTCGACCAAGTGACTTGCCGTGTCGGTGCTCTGTGCAACCTGGCGTCCGTGGAAAGGCATGGGACACATTAGAATAGCAAAATAGTTGTAGTAAGATCGAAGAGGTATAGTGTGCAGGAAGCTCCGGGGTTGTCCCGAGCTATTGGAGCAAAAGGGGCGCCCTTGTGGCACGGCTTGTGGAGGCGTGACTGCGCTGTAGCGACGAAAATGGCGTCGAGGGCGGAGTCGGAGTCGTTCCGCTGAGACGAAGGCTTCACGAAAGGCGGGTTGGCGGGCCATTGGCAGTGTCGCATGTGGCCTGCGCGGGTGGAGACCTGGCTGGCGCAGTCATGCACGCACGTGCAGCTCGGTGGGGGTGCCGTACGCATGTGAGTGGCCGGGCTGCGTCGGCTTCCTCCTGGTGCGCCCCCGGACGCGTGGGCGACGCGTCGACCTCTGGCGATTGCGCTTCTAGACGTGCGGGAGGTCTCGCGCGGGTGCGTGTCGGTGCCGGGGGCAGAGCCAAGACTGCACCGCGCGGGCAGAGATTCCGCCGGTTATACTGCCTAAACTACCGAGCAGACATGCGGCGAGGCGCGATTGGCGCGCCGTGCCCTGCCGGGGCCCTTGGTGTGACCGCCGCTTGACTAGCTCCGTGCACACATGTGTGTGCTGGTACGGCAGCGATCGTGGGGGTGTGGGCGGTTCGCCTCCCGACAGTTACGCTTATCAATGGCGTGGGGGGCAGAGGGGTATTAAGTACCCCTTGCATTAGGCCACTTGCCTTTTCATCGCCTTGTCCTCTATCTCCCAACCGCGCGTCCCCATCTCTTATCTCTTGACGTCCTTGCCTCCTTCGTCATCCCGGAGTTCAGAAGAATGGCGACACACCGCAGGGCGCGCACGCGGGCGGCTGACGACGGCGCCGTCTTCCAGCGGGCATCGCCGCTCGAGGTAAGGTACACCCTCGAGGGGCGCTGCCCCGCGGCGGTGAGCAAGTGGTGGACAGCGCCGGAGAGAGGAGGGGACGGTACTCCCACGTCCTCGGCTCGACGCTGGTGACAGAAGAGATGATCCGCGGCCTTCTTCGAGAGGGGAAGTTGTCGGACCGCTGGGATGTGCGGCTGCCCGCGGGCGACGAGATCGAACCGCACCCCGGCACTTCGGAGGCGATCGTGTTCGTCGCCTACCTGGAGGCTGGGTTGCGCATCCCGGCCGCCAAGCTTGTCGGGGACATCCTGCGGGCCTTTGGACTTGAGCTGGCGCAGGTAACGCCGAATGTGATTGCCCAGCTTACCGTGTATAGTTGGGCTGCGCGTACAGAGGTGTGCTGGCCGACCGTGTCACTGCTCGCGTTTCTTCATGATATCCGATGCGCGGCGGAGGATCGGGGGGACGGGGCGCTGCCCGCCTTCGGTAACGTCGATCTCGCGCTGCGCCCGCAGTGCCAGAAGATATTTTCCGCAGAGTCGAGTCGGGCCGAGTGGGGGTCAGATTGGACACAGCGGTGGTTTTATCACCGCGTGGTGAGCGGTAGCGGCCTGGAGTGCTCGGGGCGACCGGTGGCAGTTAGCGCTATGCCCAGTAGGCCCCTAAATGCTGATGACGAGTGGGTAGCACGGAGGCTTGTTGGAATCACCGCCCGCTTCAACATGCGCGACCTCGCTGAGGAGTACGTCATGTACGGCATAGCGTCGCTTGCTGCGGAGTGGTGCCTGGCTCCTGGGGGGTTCGACGTGACAACGTCCGTCCCTCCGTGTCTTTGCTGCCGGGGCCATCCGGTCCGCGTAAGTTGTGTTGGAGTTTGTTTTCGTGTGGTGCTTGTCGAGGCTGTTGTTTTGACAATGTGCCCCGGTGCCCTTCGCAGGTATTTCGCTGGGGGACGCGGAGCGTGCGGTGAGTGCGTTCCTTGGGCCGTACACGGCCAGGGAGCACACACTACGCGTGGCCGTGACTGCAGAGGCGGGTCTGGTGCGGTTGAACCGCGTGTGCGAGGCCTCGGGTATTAGGGTGCCAGCGCACATTGTTCCAGTCCCCAGCCCACCTCGACGGAATGCCACGGGGGAGGGGGTTGTAGCGGAGGCGGGTTCCCGTTCGGTGGAGCATGCAGAGTTGGAGGTAAGAGTGAGTGCCGCGTCGCCACCGGCTAGTGTTGGGACGGAACCGGTACTCCCGGAGGATGTTGGGGCGAAGCCATTGCGCGCGGAGGATGCTGAGGCGGAGCCATTGCTCGCGGAGGATGCTGGGGCGGAGCCATTGCTCGCGGCTGTGGGACCTCCGTCTGCGGTGGTTTCCGCTGCGGGACCGTCTTCCTGCTCCCCGAAGGCGAAGCGACCCCGCACACGATCGCTGCTTCGGTCGGGTGGAGGATTTGTTGTAGCGAGCCGGGTCGGAGCCCTATGGGACTCGACTCCGAGACTGAGTGCGTCGGTGCCCTCGCGGCCTCGATCGAGTCTGCGGCTGCTAGCGGCGAGGGCTTGATGGAGCTGAGCTCCGACACCGAAGCTCCCCCAGTTGGCGAGGCGGGCGAGGATGCGAAGGTCCTCGTGGATTCGGGCGGGGCTGAAGGTAGAATTTCCTTGACTGTGACCTGGTAGATACTTAGAGCTGACCTTCATGTGCCTTGGCAGCAACATCGTTTCTCGAGCACGGGCGGCCTGCGGAGCCCGAAGGTGGCTTGTTGGGAGGGGCGCACGGCGCGCCGAGGTGTTCTGCTGCGAAGCCGCCCGATATCTAGCAGACTTCGTTCCTCGAGCAGAGGTGTTGACGGCATGGCGGGGGGCCGTCGATGATGCGGCCACGAGCTTAGATCGCGACGCTTTGCAGATCGGCGGGCCTGATTTGCTTGAAGGGGTGCTCGAGGTCTCTCAACTGAGGGTAAGTGCCTGACCCCGAGCAGCCCGTGGCCTTCTTGGAGGTGTGCTAATTGCTTCCTTGTGTAGACCTTCGTCCTCGGTAGGCGCTACAGCGGCCCATGCGCTGCGAGCAGGAGGCCTTGGAAGGCAGTGCTGCTGCCGAAGGGGCCCTTCGTGCATCTGAGGAGGCACACTCCGCTAAGGATGACCGCGTGCGGCTGCTGGAAGCGGAACGCGCGGCGGCTGTCTCATATGCCGCGGAGCGTGTGGCATCGACGCGGCAGGCGGCGGTGGTGGAGTGTGACAGGCTGCTCCAGCAGGTTGCCTCCCTGGAGGAAGAGAACGGCCGCCTCGCTGCAGCCCTGAGGGAGTGGGATGAGGCGCTGGGTGCCGCTTCGGCGACGGCATGGGAGGCTATGCTGGCCCTGGAGGGTGCCCTTGAGAATGTTGTTGCCGAGGTGCCGCCCCGCTCCTTCGGACCCAAAGAGCTTCCCCGAACTCTCCGACGGATTGCGGAAGTGGCCGATCTCACTCAGCCGGTTGCGACATCCTTTGGCAACCACTGCTCCTACGTGACTGCCTGCCTGGTATGTGCTCTTCTCCGGCACCGGGGCTGCCGCCATGTTGATGAATTGGGCGACCCACAGCTGGAGATGCTCGCTGGCGCCGGGGTAATGTCTGGCGCCGTGCGTGCCGTTAGGCCCGTCGTTCGGTTTTTTCACGAGCGGATCTGGGAGTATATCGGGGAGGCCGCAGCGAAGGTGGATGTCGAGACCCGAATATGCAAACTCGGTCTCTCTGTGTAAACTGCACTTGTCCAGGATCACGCTAGTGCACACAGTCAAACATAGATGTCATCACGATCATACACGACAATAATAAAGGAAACTTGAATATCGATAAAATATCGAGATGCGACCTTATGGCCAAGCTTACAATATCTCTAGCCGGAAGGGCTTAACAAAATAGCAGCGGAAATCCAAAATAAAGCGTAGCGACCAATCGACAAGCCACAGGCTATCGAGTGGAGAACGAAGCCTAATCCGTGAAGTCGTCGTAGTACTCTCATACGGCACCTCCTGGCGATAGTACTCCTCTCCTCAACTGAGCAACATAGGCGTAAAGCCGTGAGTACATTGGTACTCAGCAAGTCGTTTGTAACAATAAATGCAATATAATATGCAAGGCTTACCAAAGGAAGGCTGAAAGGTTAATTTGCATAAAGGCATTTATCGATGAAATATATTAAATAATTTGAAAGCGAAAGTTAACTAAAAACAGTAACAATAGATAATCAAAAGAATAAACATGAACCACTTGTGAACACCAATTCACAAGTCTAAACCAACAGTGAACTACCTGTCCACTCCCAACATAAACCACCAAGTTATAAATGAAACACTAACCCTCGTGTGAAATCCCCGAGCACTGTCCATGACCGAGGACGCGGCTATTCGAATAGTTTTACACTCTGCAGAGGTTGCACAACTGTACCCACACGATGTGATTAGCCTAGGCCTAAGGAAATCACAACAAGGCCTTTACAATGCTCTACCTCAACACAATCCGCCGCTAGGGTTCATCACACCCCCTTGCGCCACACGGAAATCAGCAACCATGTCCATCACAATGGCAGAATTGAATTGAAATATTACAAATTAATCAGCCAGATCCATCCCATAATAGACATGTGGTTTGTACAATTAAGCTCAGATCAATGGCGCACAAAGTTAAGTCCTTAACATTACCAGGCGAGACTACCACATCCCCAAAGTACAAGCTGTACTTCCCCCTTTCTCGCACGATCACTGCGCGAGTGCAAAACCAATTGTATAACCAAGCCAACGTCACACCAATGACGTGGCACAAATTTTAATACACGTGGCACCAACCACAGTTCCATATGTTATTAATTCAAATTAATAATTTAACATGTGCGATGAGGTCAATCGTAAATATAAACAGGCTAAGCAATCTAATCGTACCGACCCATGTGATAAATAAACTAGCATCACTAATAAATTTCCCAACCTATGGTGACAAAGGCATCATGGTATTTCAAAGTGTCAAGGAGGTATAATTGCAATTGGGACAATAGCTACCTGTGCAAAGGTTTGAATAAAAATAGCAATGCAATGTAATTTAAAGCAAAATAATTAAATAATAGTTTGCAAAATTGGGTTCAACATGATCAAGGGACACGACTTGCCTTCGTTATGCTCGTGAGGTACTCACGGTGGTCTTACAGCGCGAAACCTACTCCTCCGGCATCCGATTCTAACGAGAGAGAAAACGACCGAAAACAAAGAAACACATAAAATGATAAGCAAACGAACTCCAAAATTCACAAAACCAGAACCAACAGCTAGAGCTCGATTTTAGATGAATTTAGAAAAAACGGGTCAATCGGAGCTAGGACGGAGGAGAACGGGCTCCCGGAAAATTAATTCTAAAATTAATTCGGGAAAATCGAAAAATTCTTGTCTTTGTGAACCCGGTCCACGAAATTCCGAGTCCACCGTTGACACGGTCCACGTAACAGTGCACGGGGGCGGGATCGCGGCCGCAGGGTGACGCGTGGTCGGCGCGATGGGCGGATCGGTGACGCGTGGCGGGCGCGCGGGCGCAGACGCGCCGAGGCGGCGGAGTCCGGCGGCGAGGGCGACGCGAGGCGACTTCGGCGGCGGGGCGGCGGCGACTCACCGGCGGCGAGGGCGGTAGCGGGAAGAAGCGGCGGCGTCTCCGGCGGCGCGCTTCGAGGCGGCGTCGGCGGGCTCCGGCGGCGCGCGGGCGCGGCGAGTGGAGGCGGCGCGAGGGTTCGCGGAGCGTGCACGCGAACCGAGGACAACCGGCGGTTTTAACACGCGAACCGAGGAGTTCGATCCGGTTACGGGCGGCAGTCGCGACGCGGACGGGTTAGACGGCTAGGATGCGGCCACGCGGCAAGATCGGACGGCGGGGACGCGATTAGGGTTAGGGTTAGGGTTAGGGTTCGCGCGCGCGCGGGAGCGAGCGGCTGCGATCGCGCGAAGCGTCACGATCGAGCGGCCGAGGGCGCGACGGCGCGGCGGCGATGGCCAGTGTCGCCTGCATGCGTCCAGCGAATCTTGTGACGCGTGGCGCGAAGCGAGATCGGCGGCGGGCGTCTTGGTGCGCGGGAAAGGTACGGCGGTGGCGGCGGGCGCGGGATCGGCGACGCGTGGAGGAGAGAGGGAGATCGGGCGGCTGAGGTAAATTTCTTTTCTTTTCTTTTTCCAGAAATTCAAATAAACTTCTAAAAGCTCTAGAAAATAGCAAATAAATCCCAAAAATTCACCAAAAATACCAGAAAATTCCTTGAGACCTGAGGAACACAAATAAAATATTTCCCACTTATGTTAATGTTTATTTTAATCATATTAAATCATTTAAAACTTTAAAAATTCCTTTGAAGCTTCAATTAATTTCAGAAAATTCCATAAAATTCATTTTTAAAATCCAGGCTTTAAAAATCTCAGAAAAACAGGATGTTACAAACATTACCCCTTAGCGAGATCTCGACCCGAGATGCGGGCCAAATAAGAGAATAGGTTAGGAACTCCGCTCTGAGATCCTCCTCGCGCTCCCAGTGGCTTCCTCCTCGGAATGGTTACTCCTTTGGACTTTGCAAAACGGACCACTTTATTCGGGTGACTCGCTCGACACTTCCAAGATTTTGGTAGGTGCTCTTTATGCAGCAGATCCTCTGCAGTCAACGGCCTCAAGCGGCACAACCTCCCTGCATGCGCAGCACTTCTTGGTGGGACACATGAAAGGCGTCATGTACCCCATCGAAAGACGAGTAGCTCAAGCGATAAGCAACCTCTCCCTGCGTTTGAGAATCTGAGCGGACCAACATATCTCGGTGCAAGCTTCCCTTTAGTGAAACCTCTTCACACCCTTGAATGGTGTGATCCTAAGATACACAAAATCGTTTGGCTCAAAACTCACTCTCGGCGTCGAGTATCCGCATAACTCTTCATGCGGCAGGCGGTTTTCAACCTTTCTGTATCAAGCGGACCTTATCCTCGACTTCTTTCAAGCGATCTAGGCCAAAAGCGACCTTCCCCGTCTCTTTCCAATTGAGAGGGATCCTGCATTTTCTGCCATACAATGCCTCAAACGGTGCCATCTCGCATGGCGGCACGATAATTGTTATTGTATGAGAACTCTGCAAAAGGTAAACAACTGTCCCACTTGGACCCATGATCAAGCACAGGACTCTCAACATGTCCTCGAGTCTGATTAACTCGCTCTGTCGACCATGCATGCGGGGGTGATATCTTTATCTTGAAATTCAGGTGGGTTCCCATAGCCTTATGGAAACTACCCCAAAACCGGGAGGTGAACTGCGATCCACGATCTGACACAATCTTCTTGGGCACACCATGTAAGCTGACAATTCTGGACATATATAGCTCGCCTTGTCTGTCACCACCGTAAGTCGTCTTAAGCGGAATGAAATGAGCAACCTTGGTCAATCGGTCCACAATGACCTAAATTGAATCATAGCCCTCTTTGGTCTTAGGCAAGCGACTATAAAGTCCATACCAATTTCTTCCCACTTCCACTCGGGAACTTTCAATGGCTGTAGCAAACCTGCAGGTCTCTGGTGCTCTGCCTTTACTCTCGACAAACATCACAAAGGGCTACATACTCGGCGATCTCACGCTTCATGCTTGGCCACCAATACTTATCCTTAATGTCTGGTACATCTTGAGTACTGCTGGATGAATCGAATACTGACGACTCATGAGCCTCTTTTAACAACACATCCTTTAGCTCTTGCTTGTTGGGCACACACAAGCGCTGCTTGAACCACAAGGTTCCACTGGTCATCTTGAAAATCGACTCTTTACCTTCACTTAAGTTCTTTACGATCCATTTGAAATACCTCATCATCCGACCGAGCCTCGCGAATCGACCATCAAAGTAATTTGCATCTCCATAGCTGCCAAAATCCCGCTCAACCAACTCAAGGCTAAGCTTTTGAAATTCCTCATGCAAAGTGGTGACTCTCTCGAACCATCACTGATTGCAGTACACCTTTACGCTCAAGGCATCTGCAACAACATTAGCTTTCCCGGGATGATAATGTATGCCCACATTATAATCCTTTATCGCTCTAACCACCTCCTCTGCACGAGGTTAAGCTCGGATCGGGTAAAGATGTATTTGAGACTCTTATGATCCGTGTAAACCTCACATCTGTTACCCATCGGATAATGGCGCCAAATCTTTAAAGCATGCACTCAGTGCCAACTCTAAATCATGGGTAGGGTAGTTCTCCTCATGCGGTCTCAAGCGGCGTGAGGCATAGGCTACCACTCTCTTATCTTGCATCAAGACACAACCCAAACCTTTGCGCGAGGCATCGCAAAATATCTCAAAATCCTTATTAATATCGGCAACACAAGCACCGGGCTGTGGTCAAACTCTCCTTAAGTTTCAAAACTTTTCTCACATTCTCGCGTCCAAGTGAATTTCTTTTCCTTTTTGAGCAAGCTGCGTGAGGGGTCAGCCACTTTGGAAAATCCATCAATAAAGCGACGGTAGTATCTGCCATACCAGAAAACTCGACACTGGTAAGCGAAGTGGGTGTTGCCAATCAAAACATCACTTACTTTCCTGGGTCATCGCGACTCTTCATTGTCAACACATGCCCTAGAAAGGCGACTTTCTCATCCAAAACTCACATTTCTGAACTTTGCATACAACCGATTATCTCTCAATTTACGCAATGCTAATCTCAAGTGCTCTGATGTTCCTCCTCATCCTTGGAATATATCAAAATGTCGTCAATGAACACAACGACAAACTTGTCCAAATATTCCATAAACACTTTATTCATCAAATACATGAAATATCTTGGAGCATTAGTCAAACCAAATGACATCACCGTGTGAACTCGTATAGACCATAACGAGTCGAGAAGGCCGTCTTGGGTATGTCCTCCTACGTATCCTCATCCGATGATATCCCGACCTCAAATCAATCTTGGAGAACACTCGCCCTTAAGCTGGTCAAGCAGTCATCAATCCCAGGCGAGAGGTACTTATTTTTGACGGTGACCTCATTAAGTGCTCTGTAGTCCACACACATGCGCCGACTACCATCCTTTTTCTTGACGAACAACACTGGCGCTCCCCACGGGATGAACTCGATCGATGTAACCCTTATCCAAAAGCTCCTGAATTTGCTTCTTCAACTCGCTAAGTCATTAGCCGGCATCCGATAGGGTCTCTTGGAAATCGGAGCGGTACACCGCACAAGCTCAATCGAAACTCAACCTCCTCTCTCGGTGGCATACGGAAGATCATTCGAAACACGTCGGGGTACTCTCGACAAGTGGTACACCTCCAAGCTGGATTACCTTGCTCGCAAATCATGGTAGCTCTGGTGACACTCATTTGGCTGCAACGCACCTTAACTCCGTCTGAATTGGTTAAGGTTACGCTCTGCTCCCACAGTCTAACTGCACTTGCCGCTGAAGCCAATCCATTCCCAAGATTACATCTAGGGATTGCATATCCAACAAAATCAGTCGACCACGAACTCAACTCCACGAATGGTTATCTAACTCTGGACAACCTAGGTTGGATCTCAACTCGGATCCGGGATTGGATTAAAAGAACAGATCCAAGAGCAACGATTTTCAATTGTTGCTTTAAAGCAAAACTCCAGAAACAAGCGAATCGCGAAGCTCGAATCAAATAAAGCGGTGGCGAGGCGAGATATGCGAGCGCATCGATCACAATGTCCGTGCTGCACTGGGCATCCTCTGCGGTGACGTGGTTCACGACTCTCACCACCGGCGTCCTGCTGGCTCGCCCCGAGGCGGGGTGCTCCTAAATCTGCTCCGGGGTAGGGGTGCGGCCGGTGTGGCTCCCAAGTCAAAAGCAATCTGGCGTCGGGGCCTACCTCGAGGGCACTTGCTAGCATAGTGTCCCACCTCATGACACTTGAAGCAAGTGACGGATCTTTGCTGAATTATTGCTCTTACATTGCTGCTGTCACTGGAACCACCGGGGCCATCTGGCGGCTAAATCGCGCGATGTCTCGGTGAGGTCAGAAATCTGAAGGCTCTGCTGCTGCTGTGGCACTCGTGGCAGGTGGTAGGAACCAAAGCAGGCCTCACGGGACCGTGTGACGCGTGATCCCTCTTTGGATCAACCTCCTCTTGCGAGACTCCTCGAGCTCGCGGCGACTCTCCTCGATGAGAATGGCCTTATCCACCAACCGCTGAAATCGGCATAGTCGTTGCCTCACGACTTGCACCTTCAAAGCTGGGTTCAAGCCTTTCTTGAACCCTTCTCGCGATTTGCATCGTCACTACATCCTTCAGCGCGTAGTGCCAAGCTGAGTGAATTTATTGAGATATTCACTCACTGACAGGTTCCTCTGCTGGAACTCCCGAAACTCATCCTTCTTCATCTCGACCACTCCATCCATGACATGAGCGGTATGGAAAGCCTTGGCGAACTCCTTCCAAGTGATGTTGTGCTGGTTCTCATGGGCGGCACAGTAGTTCTCCCACCACTCTGCTGCTGGTCCCTCAAGCTGATGTGCTGCATACAAAACCTTCTCCCTGTCGGTGCACTGAGCCAAGTTCAGTTTCTTCTCAACTGAACGGACCCAATCGTCGGCCTCCAAAGGCTCTGATGAACTGGAGAAAACAGGCGGTCTCGTCCTCATAAACTCTGCATAGCTGGTCTGCTGACGAGGTGCTGGTGGTGGTACTGGCTCCTGGTGCTGTCGCTGCATCATAGTCTGCATACCCTGCATCATGGTCTGCATCATCTGAGTCTGGGCCATCAAAAACTGACTGAGGGCGGGATCCAAGGTAGGTGGCACTGGCTGCGCAGCACTGTTCTCTGGGTCCTGGTTCGCCTGATTGCGGCTGGAGGAGTTCCTGGTATCAACCATCTTGCTCTGAAAAGAAAACAATCTTGCAGTGACCAAAGGTAAAGGACGAGAGGAAAAGCATAGATAAGAGGTAAATGCGTCTAAGGGGGTTTTGCTTAATGGAGACCTAAACTAAACAAACACTTAGTCAAAAGGCTAACTAAGAAACTGAACAAAATAAACTCCATTAAAGATTGACATGATCGCAATATAATGCTTTTAAGGCAATATTTGCAGCTCATATCACACTCAACTGCAAATAAAATCCAACGTGTCTACTCGCACTATCTACTCAAGGCTCCCACCGGGTCCCGACAAATAGGGTACATCGATATCGTCCTCGAATCGTGTAGACAACCCACGAGTTGCGGATCGGCGCATCGCTCTCGACTGGGCTGGAGTGAACCGGCCGAGGTAGGCGCGGCGATCTCCGGTGATCGACGTCTCTCCTCCAGGCTCGCGGTGTAGGCGGCGGTAAAGGTATTGGCGATGCGGTCGGGCTCCTCCCGCACAGGCTTTGGTAGTCTCGGGTGGCTCCGCTTGCTCCTTGAACTTAGGACGAGTCCGCCATGTTGATCTTGTATAGAGAAGTTGGCAGCATACATTCTAGCAAGTTCAATTAATTTGTCCTCATCGAAGTTGGCGAAAGAATTTTTGGATCAAGACAAGCAATGCACCTTAATAACTTAGTAGATCTTTCTGCAAGCGATTATTCAACTCAACAATAATTTGATCATGCACCACAATGAATATTTCATGATGGAAATGCTCATAGTAAGTTACCATTTGACCACCACGACCCTTGAACGACCTCTAATCGGTATTTTATCGCATATATTCAGCACATTGATATTATGTTGGAGACAAAAGGCCTTTGATTCTTAAAAAGCTCATCCCAACCATGATTTCTTACTTCCTCAATTGTCGCAATGTGGTCTCAATCAAGCCTACAGCACGGATAATATTTTGATCTTTCTTTTGCAAGCATTGTGAAAGATCATTAGACTTGCCCAATATTCTGATCATAAGATGCAATATAAGTATAAATTCAAAACTCTCCATCTTTTCCAACAAACCCGGAGCTGTGGTTTTCTATGTAGCATTAGTGGCATCATCACTCAAATTCTCTAATACCTCTAGGACCGAATCCCACATGAAGAGAAGACGACATAATGTTTTATGATGTGAACCCCAACGAGTATCACCAGGCCTTGCAAGGTTAGTTTGTTGGTTTTTCCCTCTTCCTGAGAAAATTTCACCATTCTCTAATTTATTCACAATTTTATCGTGGTGATCTTGTGCCAATTGATCTCTTCTGTTACAAGAAGCATTAATAGTATTGACAATCAAGGTGATGTAGTTAAAGAAATCCAAGACAAGAACAACACTTAGCCACGAAACAACCACTAATTGCAACTGATGTGCAAAGCAATGTATATAAAAAGCATATGGATTTTCATCCAATATGCGTCTTTGCAATCCATGGAATTGTCCTCTCATGTTTGAAGCTCCATCATAACCCTGTCCCCGCAATCTAGAGATAGATAAACCATGTTTGCAAAACATACCATCCAAAGCTGTCTTTAATGAAGATGATGTCGACGTAAACATGTGAACCCCAAGAAATCTCTCTATTACCTGCCCTTTATTATTGACATACCTGCATAGGACAAGAAATCATTGTTAATATACTTTAAACATACTCAAACTATCAATTATAGAAAGAGCGTAAGATGTAGCTACTAACCTCAAAACCACAGCCATTTGCTCCTTGATAGATGCATCTCGAGCCTCATCAACAAGTACGGTGAAAAATGCATCCCCAATATCATTAATAATGGCTTTGGTGGTCTCTTCGCACATGCTTTACACAATTGTTTTTGTATATATGGTGATGTCATTAAATTGTTCCCGGAGAATTGTCAAGCAATTTTGCAGCTTTCTCATCCCTCTCTTTATACCATTTCAGCATTTCTAGGAAGTTTCCCCTATTGTTCGAGCTAGATGATTCATCATGTCCACGAAAAGCAAGAGCTTGTAATAGAAGAAATTTTGAAATGGCTAACATAATAGTAACACGGGCTCTATATTCTTCCTCATCCTTCTTGGTGGCAATGATCATCACATAACCCACATCTTGCCTCAGATTTTTGAAAGCCTCGCAATGTTTTCTTGCTTTGTTATGAGCACTATTGACTTTACCAACATGTTCATTAAAGGATTGAGTTCCATTCTTCCAATAACTAAATCCTATTTTTGTGAAAGCATCAACACCATAGTTTTCACTCTTTGTTGCTTAAAGAGATAACAATAAAACAAAAACTGCATCTTTAGCAATGCTATATTCCAACCAATCATGCTTCTTGAACCATGATTCTTGAAATCTCCTCTTTGACTTCCCCTTCCCTCCATGGAAATTTACATCCAATTGGTTGGCATGGTCCCAATTGCAAATACTCTCTTCTAGCGGCATCTCTAATATTTACATCCAACTCCTCTATCGATTTTGAAGCCGTGATCAGCAACAATATCATTTGGATTAAGCTGAATGTTTTGCCCAGTGTTACTAGCCCCAGTTCCTAATGTTTCTGCTTCTGGAGATTGGTTTGACTGTGTTTCTTGTGTTGGAAAATACGATGACAATGTCTTGCTCCTCTTCATTTTGTAATTTGTATCTTTAAATCTTTTTAGTTAGTTCCTAAATAGCATATGCATAACATTAAATATATAACATTTTAAAACAAAAAAAAAATAGCACCACATTATATAACATTCACCACATTATACAAATATATATAACATTAAATAGCAAATCTCATTCATACTTATTTACCACATATAACATTAAATATATAATATTATATAACATTCACCGGTCACCACATACTTATAAAAAATATATATACCTAAGGATCGGATCTTGATACCTCTACGGCCCTCGGGCGTTCTTCAAAAAATCCCAAATCAGACCGACCGCACCGCTCACTCCACTTCTTCGGCTTTGCCTTCAGGCTTCAGCGGTTCAGCCCCCTGGCGCTCCTCCTCCCCCCTGGCCGGCTGGCCCTGGCCCTCGGCGCTCGCCGCTCCTCCTCCGGCTCCAGTCCTCCCCGGCTCCCCGCTCCTCCCCGCTCCGCTCCTCCTCCCCCCTCCTCCCCGCTCGGCGCTCGCCGCTCCTCCTCCCCGCTCCGACCTCCCCGCGGGCTACAGACGGCAGACCTGCTCCGGCTCCTCCCCGATCGACGCCGGCGTGCAGCGGCGCAGGAGAGGGGTCCGGGGTCCCCGCAGCCCGCAGGCGCAGGCTGCGCAGCCGGCAGTGGAGGCGCGCGGTGGCGGCGCAGGCGCGTAGCAAAGCGGCGGCCGGCAAGGTCAGATCTTCTCACTTTCTCAGATCTGATGCGGACATGAGGTGATGTCGTGGTGCACTGATGTAGGCGATGGGCGGCTGGGGCTGGGTGTTCCGATTTGGGGAATGGGGATTAGGGTTTGGTCTGGTGGATGTCTTGTGCTTGTGCAACAAAGCTGAAATTTGGGTCATGGTGACATTTGGGCTGTGGGCTAGCATTTTTAGGCCTCGGGCTAGCATTTGGGGGGCTGAAATTTTGAGGATATATTAGAGAAGGGTAGTATTAGGAATTTTATGCGTTTGGAACATTGTTTTGAATTCATCATTCTCATCCAATCGAAACTAATGTAACCTGCCCGAAGGTCCAGCTTTGAAAACCTTTTAGCACTGGCCAATTCATCCATTAACTCGTCAATTACTGGTAGGGGATACTTGGTCTTTATCATGATTGCATTCAAGTGTCGATAATCGGCACACATTCGCCAAGTTCCTTCTTCTTCTTCACCAAGAGAACTAGGGAAGAGAATGGACTAGTACTCAGCTTGATCAAACTAGCTTGTAAGAGATCTTTGACTTACTTTTCTATCTTAGGAGATGTTTGACTTTCTTTTCTATCTTAAGAGATGTTTGACTTGGTTTTCTATCTTGTGTTTTTGCTTCAGAGTATAGTGATATGTTCTAATGTGCACTAGTTTGGTTCTTGGAAGCAAAGGAATCTGGTAATCCCAAGTCCTATGAGGTAGCAAGGTCGATGGTTCCTCAAAGACCTCATCATATTGGTGCAAGAGATTCTGAATTTCAGTTGGCATTGGTTTAGTGGCTGCAACTTCTTCTGGTGAGCACAAATGTACCACATGTTGTACTACATTATGCTCCAATAACTTCTGCAGTTGCTGTGTTGATAATAGAGGACAAGTTTGAAAATTGGGATTCACTCCTTGCAATGTTATCGTAGCTTGTTTATGCTGAAATGATAGTCGATTATGATCCTACTCAATTACCATTGGACTATGGATTTCAAGTCAATCCATATCGAGCACACATCATAACAATCAAGAGGCAGGATGCGGAGGTTAGTGGTGAATGTATGCCCTTATACCAGTCATTTGTAGCGAGGAAGTTCACTTTGACACATCAATAAGCTGCCATCTACTACCTTGACCTTCATAGGTGCGATTGAGGTTCTCTTCTATTGAAGTTTCGTAGCCACATGGGTACTAATAAAACTATGAGAAGTACCTGAATCCACTAACATGAGCACCTCTTGATCCTCAATAAGGCCCCAAAGATGCACTATTTGGGTTGATTCAGTACCTGTTATAGCCTGTTTTTGAGATACACATTAATGTTTCTTCATTAGAATCATTCTCTTGTTCAGGGGGCGGAATCACTTCATTGTTTTTTGTAACATATCCAAAAGCTCTTCTGCAATGTAAAGTTGTAATGTGGGTGCACATTGATGGCCCTGGCTTCTTCGAGAGTCATGATCTTGATGGCTTGTTGAGTCTAATAGCATGGCTTATCCAAGGTGAAGGCTATGATACTAGATTGTTACATACCTAGAGGAGATAGTATGGAATCGATAGGAATTGAGAATTAAGAGGGTTCGAGAAGAAGAAGAAGAAGGGAGTAAAATCAAGGAAGAATTTGGGGGATCAGAGTTCCAATGTATTGATCAATAGTTTACATATGCACTCCATGGCTTATATGGAGTACTCCCAACTCACACAAGACATGCCCACAAGTGAGACCAAAAGTTAGACGTAGCTGACTAAGTCGCTCTACCATCTTAGACATTGTTTATGGGGCCCTTGGTCGTACCTGTCACTATCGGTGATACCGTGACAGTCAGGAGGCTCCAGATGATGGTGTCATCATGCTTGGAGTTGCCCTAGAAGAAAAGCTACTAGCTATCTAGGCACTGCCACACATGTATCATCCCTAAAGAGTTTGAATGAGCAAAGTGTGTGCGTGTGTACACCATCGCCACTATTGCTCTTTAGAGCTTCTAGTGGCCCATCGTTAAGTTTACACAATTAAACTAAGGGAGAGAGGAGTAGTAAATGTGCAAAGTAAGAGAGAGCGCATGGAATCTAGCCAAGCAAGGTGTTACAAGAACTTTCTATTTTTAAAAATTAAGGGTAGGAGCTCTACCATTCATTTCAAGGAGAAGAGAAATACACTGGCCCTGAAGGGGTACAACAAGGGAACTAACACTAGCCCTAAAAGGGGAAACCAACACTGGAAAGGTGTCCTAAACTAGAACTTCTATCAAAGCACCAACCACCCCACAAGACAAGCACCTTGTGAGGCAACAACAAAAAATCCCAATAAACAAATAAAGCCTAAGACTAGCTATCCACAAGGCAAAACACAAAACTGGAGAACCACAACTCTTGCAATGGCTTGAGATGCATCTATTAACACCAGGATGCTCACCACGGCAGCAGCCACACCACAGTTCACTAATGTGAAACCACCACGGAACATCATACCATTGACTACACCAGTACCAAAACAACACTAGACTGCAACCACCAGCATTATAAGCCACAACAAAAAATGTGAGACCATAGCAAGTACGAAGCAACAACAGGACGCCGCAACTGGGATGGCCGCCGCGCGCAACCGAAGGCCACGCAACGCACCAACAATGGCTTGCCTCAATCAAGGACCCAAACCAACTACTCACAGGGGCTCCACCATGATTGATCTGCACCAAATGCGATCAAATAATGAGTGCCCACTCTCGAGCCTCCCCAATAGCGACTTGCTACTTAGGACAACTACACACCACGAGCACCCTCGACAACGATAGATTCACTGGTTCTTCTCCTAACGCACATCACCATATCCCGTGCCCTCCTGCGTAGCGCTGCTTGTGGCATGCCGCCACTGCTGTGATGCCCACTAAGCCGCATTTACATCGGGCCAGCCGATCCCAACCACTGTCACAACACACGTTGCACCCTCGCGTGACCACAACAGGTTGCACCACTAGCGGCTGACTCAATGACAAGAAGGAGCGACCTAGCCGGATGATTTATATGGCAGGGATGTCATCAATGACCTAGACATAGACGAGCAACACTGACGGTGCTGACCAAGGCTGGCAGCTCACCCTCACCCTACTGTCGTGGGTGGAGTGTGCCACCTCCTCCCCCACGAGATATCGTGCTCCTTGGCATGCCCCGCTATAAACCACCAATTTGTCAAGCCCCCCATTGACGCTACTATCGCAACAACGTTTTGCAACGAAGGGATGGAGAGGACACACGCGCCACTCGCAACACCCGAATGATTGAGGCTAGTGGAGGCAATGGACGAAAAGGAGGAGCTTAGATACAACTATATGGACAACTCCAGGGCGGCGGAGGACTAGATTCGGCCAAACCGAGTGGATATAGCAAGGAAGAAGCACGACAATAGCAAACCTGATGATGAAGGTAGCTTAGGGCCTTGAGGACGATAAGGAGGCATTGGACCCACTGGGATCCATGCTGACGGTGACCTCCAACAGCTTGCTACTGAAGAAGACGCAACGGGGTGGAGGGAATAGAGAAAGGAGAGGAAGAGGAGGAGAGGGGGCTGCTATGGAAGGCCCTGCGCTGCTGCCTGGTGGCGATGGTGAGGGAGGGAGCTGATGTGATCACGCCACAAACGCACACGATCATAGCTCCCAAGAATAAACAAAAGATGAATTTGTTTCTTCGGTTCCAACTTGTTTCAAATTAGAATATGATGCTGTCTAAAGATGAAAATATATATTTGTGCAGCTATATAAGAAGAATTACATCAACGCTACGTGCTCGTGGTTGGGGTCCACCTAAAGGGAAGCCGACCAGTATATCAAGACCAAGTCAACACCTTTCTCAACTCTTACTCAAGGTCACCACGTCGCTTTTGGATCAATTCAAGCAAGAATCAAACGCACACAACCATAGTTCCCAAGAATAAACAAAAGGTGAATTCATTTCTTCGGTTCTAATTTGTTTCAAATGAGAATATGATGCTATCTAAAGATGAAAATACATATTTGTGCAGCTATATAAGGAGGATTACATCAACACTACGGGCTTGTGGTTGGGGTCCACTTAAAGGGAAGCTGACCAGTATATCAAGACCAAATCAACACCATTTCCAACTCTTGCTCAAGGTCACCACATTGTTTTTGGATCAATTCAAGCAAGAATTCAAGTGGGACATATTTTGGAATCCAATTCGGTCTCCAGATCAATTCGGGTTCAGCTTGTCAGGTCCAACTTCAAACGAGCATAACTTTTGCATATAAAATCTGTTTGAGGTTTGCAAGTATAGCATAGAAAGAAGAGCTCGTCCACTTTCCAATGGATTTAGTCCCATCTCTAAATTCCTTCTGTACGCACCGCAATTGCCAAAATAATCCAACGCTGATTCAGCCTGACAGGGCCGACTTTAAATGCTCATAGATTTCGCATCAAGAGCCCATTTGGAATGTGTGAGTATGGAATGGAAAACTTATCTCGCCCTCTTTCTAATAGATCTGGCCCCATCCCAAAATTCCTGTTATGCACGTCGAAATCATCAAAAAAATCTTTCGATTTTAGAAACAGAGATAGAATCAGATATGATTTGATGACTTTTCATGTATTAAAAGCTTTCCATAAGCAAGGGCTTGCGTGCCCCTATAAATAGAGGCTCAATTGGTCATATAACTCAGGCTTGTTTAGATTAGTTTTTCACCATGAAACTTCGTCTGTGTTCTTGTGTCGACTAGACCAACAACTGTGATTGTAGGCCTCAACCCTTTTGTGTTCCTCATTCATATTCGCAATAGTCAGATTGCTCTTTATCTTGTTCTTGCATGTTCTTTGATTTCTTGCAAGAATTGAACCTCGTGTTCAGGTCAACCACGTTCTTGACACGATTGATATCGACTAGGGTGTAGTGTGGTGATTGCAGGACAGACTTAGTTGTCTCGGTCAAGTAGCCTCATCGTCAACGTCATATCAAATCGAAGTTATCTTTCTCATCGGAAGATCGGGCCTCCCCCTCATCAGAAGCGGTAGGTGGGGCCTCTCGGTGGCTCGGTGATGTCACCCCCTAAGTCGTTCAGGGGAAGCTCTCAGGAGGCCATGAGATAGGTGGAGGGAGTGATCACATAATTTACTTATTCATGAGAACTTTGTGATTGTGTCATCCAAATAAAAGTATCACAAAAACTCATGCTAACAGAAAAACAACTTAAAACTGAGTTTTCCTAAAATTCCTAGGAAAACTGATTTCTACTCCTGAGATCCAAACAACCACTTAAGTCAAGTGAGAGCCTTGAATTTGTTGTTCTTGGTGGTTAACATCACCTAAGTGACGTGTGGCATAGCCGTTGATCTCTCCAGTAGAAGAGCTTGTCGAAGAGGCCTGGTGGGTGTTGTGAGCGGTTGCCGCTTATCTTTCAAGAGTGGAGAAGAGCAACCCTAGTGGACTAATGTTGTATTCTTACTAGAGTGGCTCGAGGTGGAATAGAGGAGACCAGCAAATCTCTCAAACTTTAGAAAAAATATGTGCCATTGTTTAATTCTTGTCTGTTACATACTCTTGTTTACATTCCTAGTTTTGCTTGCTTGACTTGTGGACACCTTGCGTTTAGTAGTCCAAGAATATGTAGCTGAGAGGTAATTAGAATTAGCTTGAACACTGAGGATATGTTTATCCCCCAATCCCCATGGTTATAGCAAACAATTTGATATTGACTACTCGAAGCCTTTTTATGCTCTTGTTTAGGTTTTAGCTTTATTATTGGGGGACATTCCATACATGATTATATTTGTAACCGTGAGAATCTTATTGCGTTCTTATTGTACATGTTTCCTGAAAATGGACTATTTATTGGGCATGAATCTACTTTCGATGGTTTAAGCAGGAGTGCATTCGACGCGCCCTTGCAAGACCCCTAACGCGGGCTTTGTGCAACATCAGTTGATGCAAACTCATAGTAATAATTCGTGCACTACTTGACAAATCAGTGTACAACCTCGAGTAGCTCATGTTGCAAATTCAATGGCAGGATGGGATAGATGCCACATCTAGCTCCCACGCCAGAATAACAAGCCAATGATACCACATTAGGGCTCTCTTAGACCTTTTTTACATTTTTGTGACAAGTCAAACTAACATAAGAACTTGATAACTTCTGAACCTTTTTTTAAAAGAAAATGCAGTAGTTTATAATACATGAAAAATAAAAGTCGTACAACTTACTCATAGTTGTTTTTATACTAGGAACAACCCCTAGTATAGGTGTATAAGAAAAAATAAGGTTAGCCCGTTGGTGTGTGAATACACCACAAGGTAAAACATTCTAAGAGGAAAAGCAAATTGAGAAGGAAAAGCTATGTTGTTTCACTAGCAAAATTAGGGCCTCGGGCCTCTTTGGTAGGACTCCAAATTGTAATTTTTCAGCTTCTACTCATTCTCGAATAATCTACTCTAAGAATCTAGAGCTGACTGAGGAAAACGTTTAGTAGAAGATTGACTCCCAAAATCTTGAAAGAGAGAATTAGAGACAAAAAACCATGCTACCCTTAGTTTTAGCACTTGAAGTTTATTTGTTTCTTACTCCTTTCTGTGTGTACACAAATTTATGAAATTTATCTACAAATTTTTCAGAGCCGAGTCAATTTAAATGTGATATCACATGATATTGTAGCTGCAATGACATCAAAACAAAACACTCCATTATTCCAACGTGAGTCAACAAGCAATTCAACAACTGTAATTACTATATACTCGTGCATTCATCCTTTCATAAGAAGCAATTCATTAGTCCATGCATACATAATTAACATCACTTCTGACCAGTTCAAGTAGAATAATTGCCAATATATATATCATTCCTGTTAAAATGAACCAAACAAAATTGAATTAAATACCATGAATGCTACATCAAGCTACTAACTAGCTCGAAAGCTAGAACCATCGCACATCAATGGACATAGCCATCTTGACATTCTTCTCTTCAGTTTTGCCTTCAAAACCTCCGTCCAGTCTGCTTAAGATTGCACATGTATAGAATAGTAATGATGTACAGAACAAGTCAAAACTCATGTATAAGAAGTAACTGATGTGTTCAAGAACAAGTAATAGCTAGCACAAGTAAAAGCAAGTAGTATAGCATGTACAGCTTCATCGGTTCATGGAGAAAATTGTTCGTGAATTGATCCACTTTGCATAAAGTCTGCAATCAAAATCCAGTTGCACTTTCCCCAATTTATTCCATATGCAACACACAGACTACTCCACTAATGAACACTACAGAGAGCATCCTTCAATATGGGAGCGCTCCATATAGCATATTGCTCACAAATTTACAGAAAGAAATTTTGCAGCACATGTGAAGAAAATCATGTAGTTCATATCTGCAAATAAGAACCCCAGCTAAGCAGAATAGAAAGAAATATCATATAACTTTGGCTAATGGTCTCACCTTTTCCTTTTTTTTTGTTTTGCAAATACGTAAGATCACTATGCAAAGGAACAGGAAATCAAAACTATGCCAAGTGTATATCAATTGTAAATGATCACTGCAGTTACTCTATTTGTCCCTTGTATTGTCTATGCACTAATTTTCAAAATAACGAACCACTGTTTCAGAGGAGATAATATCAAAAATTCAGAAGAACTATCAAAACATTGCACCCTCCCAAACTACTTGTTAAACCAAATATATATTTGCCACATCTTAGCTTGACCAAATAACATACAAAATGCTTATTGAAATTCAGCTTTGCCTGATTCCAAATAGAACCAGATAGCCATATTTACTTGCAAAACAACCAACACATCACCACATTTCCTTCCCTATTATTACATTTGCCTTTTGGGTTAGAGTTGCAACAATTCCAACTTGTTGACATCACCAGTGCTAGTGCAGATTATGTTTCAAGAGAAAACTAGTAGAATTGGCATATCAAGTAACACAATGGATAGTTAAAACTAATCAAAGTACTGCTGCTATCAAAATTGATCAAATGAATGCCCAGCATCGAGCACTGCAATTAAGAAGTAATCATCCACATCAACAAGTACAAACTAGTTGATCTCAATTAGTACTCAAAGACAAGAGCCACTAGTACTCACAAGGAAGACCTAAATCTTGCAAACAACAATGGTGAAGGCCATTGTTCTAACCTGCTCTGAATCTTGCCAACAGGCCATCAGAATGAAACACCTATTGCTTATGTTCTTAGCTGAAGTGCGGAGCACTTCAATAAGCAGATCCCAATGCATGCCTCATTAGAGAAATTCTTTAATAATCATTTCTGCAAATTTCACAATAAACAAATTCGAATATAGAGATTCATACAATTGAACTAGCAAATTCCAGATCCAACTCACATGAACACACCTGGATGGATCTAGACGACGAGGTGGCACTGGCTAAAGGGAGAATGTGCGTACGAGGGTGAAGGGAGGCGCTGCGACAGAGGAAGACGCCACGGACGAGGGGGCTCCAGGACCAGTGGCCAGGTCGAGGTCATCGGCGGACAGTGCATGGGGAGGGGAAGTAGGGACGGAAAGGGAGAGTGAACCTTAATGGAGGCCGGCAACGGTGCTCGGGGAGCAGCGTTGTCGAGGAAGGTGGGGGTCGAGGGCGGCGAACTTCACGGCTGGGGCATCAACGTAGGCGGGGGTTGGGCTGGTGGGGGTCGGTGGTGGCGTCTAGGGTTTTGATGAATACTTCGGTGGCCGGCAGGTTCGATCTCCGAGGACGGCGGCGTCAAGTGCCTGTAGCTTCAAGGCACACGCCGGCCGGCTGCATCGTCTGGGGTAGAGGGCAAAGTCTGGGGTGGATGGCCCAGCGGCATGGAGGGCGAAGTCAAGGGCACAGGACGGTAGGAGAGCAGTCGTGCAGGTGGGAAGGGGAACGAGTGCGCCTGGAGCCTCTCAGCCTCTCGGGTGGGAAGAGAACCTAAAATTTTTGCTTTTTAGTCCAAATTTTGAAAGTTTTTTACAAATAGACCCCTGGAAAAAAGATTTCCAAAAATGGACCCCTCACACGGCGCCAAAATATATGACGCCGAGGGTACATAGCGCGGCGCCATGATATTTGGCGCCGATATATGCCACGTAGGAGCCAGCGTGGCGTAGCACGGCGCCAAAGGCCATTGCACCGTTCTATGCAACAACGGCGCTAAAGGGGGTGGCGCCGTGCTTTGGGACTTAAGCCCGAGCACGGCCCCCTGGCCCCCCACGCGCTCATTCCCTTCTTCAGCCCGAGCAAACACAACTCCGCCCCCCCACTCTCTCCCCTCCAAATCCACGCTAATCTGTTGTTTTTTCTCGTGATTTTGCTTCCAAATCGACCAAAGAAGGTAAGCTCCCTCCCCTCCCTTGATTTTTGGCAATAGATATGTTGTGTTTGAGGTACATTTCGTGGGTGGAAGTTTTGAACCGTAGATAAAATTAGTTTGATTTGGCTCGGTTTTAGGTTGGATTAGCGTTGAGTATGCGTAATATAAGAATAGTTGTAGGTGTAGATTCGTTTTTATGGTTTGATTTAGGGTTTGATTTGGGTAACAATGATAGATACTCATTTGAACTATCTTATTAATTTTGCATTTTAGGTTGTGATGGGCTTCACCCGTTTGCCACCTCCACCCGGTGTTGCCGTGCCGATGTGTTTTTGCGGCGACCCTTGCAAGGTCGAGAGGTCGGACGAACCGGAGACATAGAGGCAGAGGTACTGGATGTGCGGCAACTGGGAGTTTGATCCGCCACGTGGCGCCATCGTCCTCGGCAAGATGGTATGTTGTATTGTCGATTCATCGATTTGGTATTAATCATGTTGGTTTAACGAATGCGTACATCTGCAGGAGCCTCCACCGCTTTGTGATTTTGAGCAGTGGATCGACACCGAGATCGCTGAGGATGACAAGAAGTACCTTAACGCCGCGAAGAAGTGGGATGAAGAAAGAAAGGATAGGTGGGGAAGGGAGATGAAACAGGAGGAGGCCACGAGGGAGCACCGCGAGGAGGAGGGTAGGAGGGCCGCGGCAAGGCTCAAGGGTGAAAGGAAGAAAAAGATAGAGAGAGCGTGACGTGTCAAGGCAGCCCTTAAGGAGTACCCTAATGCTCAGAGGAAGGGGAAGTGGCCTCGATGTACTCAGTAGGTTATTGATATGTATGTTTGATGTGGACGTATATGTATGTTTTGAGAATTTATGAACTATGTATGTGGACCTATTTATGTTTTTAGAATTTGTGAAATATTTTATGATATTATGTCGTAATGCTATGTATCGTGCTTATTTATTTGACGGAATATCAATTGATGTTATTCTACGTTATTGAGACTTGAATGTATATGTACATTGTATATTGTTTTGTATATTGAGACTTGATTTGGCCCGATTAGTTTTCTTTTAGGAAGGAAAGTGATATTGAACACGTAGAAAGAATGAATGCGAAAAGATGAGGAGATAATTAAAATGGACTTCATCATCAACATGAGAATGGCACGGCGCACATACAGAAAATATAGAAAGTACTACAAGAAAGAAATTAAATCAAAGCACCAGTCCTGGCGACACACCATGAACACAACAACGAACACAAGAAAATAAAGACGACATATTACTAGCTTAATCACTCTCTGTGGTCCATATCATAGAGAGCGTGCGTACTGGTAGAAGGTACAACCATATATCTCGTTGACTATATGCCAAACGAGCCTCGTGACACCCACATGGAGTGTTGCTGAGGGGGCCGCTTCGGACGTGGCTGGCCATCATGGTAGTGGCAAGCACATATGCAACTAGGGTTCGCGCAGCAACATGTGGAATCATACGAGCTTCCTATGTTCACCACCTCCTCGTTGCCCCTCTCACGTTGCATCTGTTGGCGGAGATCGTTGTTCTCCTCACTGAGAGTCTCGATTCGCTCCTCCAACTCAAATATTCGTTCCCATAATGCATTCACATAAATGATAATGTACAGTTGGTGAGGAGGGTCGATCCAGTGGGAGAAGTCGCATTGCGCCATCTGTGGGAAAGAACAATTAACAAAGAGGCTCCATAAGCAGTAATAAAAATTGTACTATTAGCAATTTCTACCCCAGAGTGTGGGCATCAGAAGAAACATCGCCTGCCATCGATTGGGCCATCCAAGACCTGCATGACCGCGTCTTCATTGTGTTTGCATTTTCGCCATGCTGGTTGAGCACGCCGGTTTGGCATCAAGCGGTAATTTGGACCGAAGTTATCCCTCCTTTCCAAGGGAAGGTCTTCCTTTGGTGACCCATATCCGACTGACCCCTCAGCTTCCAATATGGTATGTTTCACAACAAAAGAGAAGATGCTTCTTTGTTCGATTTACAGGTTTCTCTAGCTACAAGGTCAGGGCACCCCAACCGTGCTATTTATATCAAATGAGATAACTTACTGTAATTACCGCACGACAAAAGAGGGCAGTTTGTGTAGCGCCATGGCAAAAGAGGTCAGCTTTGCGCAGTGACATGATAAAAGAGAATAACTTTGTACAGTGACATGACAAAAGAGGTGTAACATCCAGATTTTTGGGGATTTTTAAAACCTTGAATTTAAAAATAAATTTCTGGAATTTTTCTGAATTTAAATAAAGCTTAAATTGAATTTTCAAAAGTTTTAAATAATTTAATATGATTAAATCAAATCTCAACAGTTGCTGAAAATATTGTAATTGAGTTCCTGGTGTCACCAGAAATTTTCTAGAATTTTTTGGAATTAAATTAAGCTTCAAATGAATTTTAGAATTTTAAAATAATTTAATCTGATTAAAATAAACATCAACATAAGTTAAAAATATTTTATTTGGATTCTTCAGGTCTCAAGGAATTTTCTGGTATTTTTGGTAAATTTTTGGGATTTACTTGATATTTTCTAGAGCCTCTTGAAGTTTAATTGAATTTTCTGGAATAAAGGAAATCGGGGAATTCCCTCAGCCGTTGGATCTCCTCCCGCGACACGCGTCGCCCATCCCCGGCCCACTCTCGCTCCCGCCGCTTCCCGCCAACCGATCTCTCCTTGCCACGCGGTAGCAATCCACCTCCTCTTCCCGCCGCCTCCTCGGCGGCCCACCTCCTTCCGTTCACCCGCTCCGCGTTGCCGTCCGTCGGCGCCGCCACCGCCACGCGTCGGCGCTCGCCGCGCCGCGCCCTCGCCTCGCTCGCACGCGGCGGCACCAGCAGCCGCCGTCGACCCGCCCGCCCGCGCCGTCCGATCCGCCCGCACCCACATCCGACCGTCCATGCCCGCGCCCGCGCGTAACCCTAACCCTACCCGAGCCACGCCACCCGCCGTTGTATCCGCCGCAGTGCATCTGAGCCGTCCGTTTCCGCACCGCATCCACCCCGCGTCCGCGCTGTCTCCGGATCGCTCCCACCTTGGTTCGCGTGTTTTATATCGAGTTCTTCCCTCGGTTCACGTGCATCTTTCGCCGCCGCCCTCGCCTCCGCTCTCTCGCTGCCGCCGCTGTTCCCGGAGACCCACCGCCGTCGCCCATGCGTCCCCGTCGTCACCCATCGCCGCCTTCCCGGAGACCCACCGCCGTCGCCCATGCGTCCCCGTCGTCACCCATCGCCGCCTTCCCGGAGACCCACCGCCGTCGCCCATGCGTCCCCGTCGTCACCCATCGCCGCCGTTGCCGTCGCTGAAACCTCGCGGGTGAGTCCGTCGCCCCTCCTTTCTCGTCGCCTCACCGTCGCCACTCCTCGCCCCGCTCCGCCTCGTACTCGCGCTCGGAACGCGCGCACCTGCAGCGTCCGCGCCGCGCGGCGACGCTTGGCGCGCGCTTCGGACACGCGTCGCCGATCCGTTCTCCGCGCCGGCCACGTGTCGCCATCTCCCCCGCTCCCGGCCGCGCCCGCGCGACGCGCGACTCTTCGCGCGACGTGCCGGCCACGCGTCGGTAATCCCGCCTTCCGCCGAGCCGCGATCGCCGTCGCCCATCCGATCGGCGAAGGCTCGGATCTTGCCGCGTGGATGTCTGCGAGCCGTCCGATCCGCGCCGTCGTCACCCCGAGCCGCCAGCTCAGCCCTGCCATGTGGCAGCACCAGCGTGTGCCACGTCAGCTCTTGTCTACGTGGCATGACACGTGGCAAGCCACGTCAGCTGCCACGTCACCCACGTGCCATGTGGCAGCACAAGCTGCTGCCACGTCAGCCCTAGGATGCCGCGTCAGCACCCCGCCGCCCCGCGTGCACTGTTCCGTGAGCCAGGTTCACGGTGGACTCGGAATTTCGTGCGCCGGGTCCACAGAACAGTGCATTTTCCGATTTTCTCTGATTTAATTTAGGGTTTAATTTTCGAGAGTCCGTTCTCCTCCGTCCTAGCTCCGATTGACCCCGTTCTTTTTTATAAATTCATCTAAAATCGAGCTCTAGCTTTTGGTTCTAGTTTCATGAATTTTGGAGTTCATTTGCCTATCATTTTATGTGTTTCTTTGGTTTTAGTCGTTTTCTCTCTCGCTAGATTCGGATTCCGGAGGAGCAGGATCTACGCCCGAAGACCAGGAGTACCTCACTGAGTATAACCAAGGCAAGTCATGTCCTTTGATCATGTTGAACCCAGTTTGTAATCTATTATTTAATTAATTTGTTTTAAATTACATTACATCGCTATTTTTATTCAAACACTTGTACTGGTAGTTATCGTCCCAATTGAGTTTATCCCTCCTTGATATTTTAGAATGCCATGATGCCATTGTCACCACAGGTTGAGAAATTTACTAGTGATGCTAGATTATTTGTCACATGGGTTGGTACGATAGAATTGCTTAGACTTGTTTAAGTTTACGATTAGGTTATCATCACATGTGATTTATCAATTTGACTTAATGAGATATGGAACTGTGGTTAGTGTCACGTATATTAAAATTTATGCCATGACGTTGGTGCGTCATCGCCGGTGGTTATACAAACTGGTTTTGCACTCGGGCGAGTGATCGTGCAGTAAAGGGGGAAGTGTTGGAGCACTTCGAGGGATGAGGTAGTCTCGCCCGGGTAATGTTAAGGACTTAACTTTGTGCGCCATTGATCTGAGCTATACCGTGCAAACCACATGTCTAGTATGGGATGGACCTGGCTGACTAATTTGGGAGGTTCCAACTTTAATCTTGCCATTGAGATGAACATGGTTGCTGATTTCCATGTGGCGCAAGGGGGGGTGTGATGCGAAACCCTAGCGGGCGGATTAAGTTGTAACTGAACTCTGTAAAGGCCTTGTTGTGATTACCTTAGGCCGAGGCTAATCACATCGTGTGGGTACAGTTGTGCAACTCTGCAGAGTGTAAAACTATTCGAATAGCCGCGTCCTCGGTCATGGACAATGCTCGGTGATTTCACACAAGGGGTAGTTATTTCTGAAAACTTGTGGATTGTAGTTGGACAGTGGATGGTTAATCCGCTGTTGGTTTAGCTTGTGGATGGGAGGTCCATAAGCGGTTGTCTTAGCTTGTAGATGGGAGGTCTGCAAGTGGTTATGTCAATCCCTTTGATTATTTATTTAACTACTGTTTTACTTAAAGTTCGCTTTCAATCTATTTACTGTATTCTTCTTTAAATGTCTTTTATGCAAATTAACCTTCCAGCCATCCTTTGGTAAGCCCTGCATACTATATTGCATTCATTTGTTACAAACGACTTGCTGCGTACCAATGTACTCACGGCTTTATGCCCAATGTTGCTCAGTTGAGGAAGAGGAGTATCATCAGCAGGAGGTTCCAGAAGGAGAGTACTTCGACGACTTCGCGGTTTAGGCTTCGTTCTCCACTCGATAGCCTGTGGGCTTGTCGATTGGTCAGTACGCTTTATTTTGGATTTCCGCTGCTACTTCTGTTAAGACTTCGGGCCAGTTTATTGTAAGCTTGATCATAAGGTCGTACCTTTTGAGATTTATCGATATTTGAGCTTTTCTTTATTTTATAGTGTATATGGTTGTAATGACATCTATGTTTAACTATGTGCACTAGCATGATCCTGGGACTAGTGCAGAATTCACAAGGAGTCCGGATTTGCATATTCGGGTCTCGACAAAAAGGCAGCTCTACGTAGAGATATGACAAAAGAGGGCTGCTCCGCCCAGAGATATGACAACAGAGGGCTACTTTGTGTAGTGACATGAGAAAAAAGGGCTGCTCCGTCGAGAGATATGACAACTGAGGGCTACTTTGTGCAGTGACATGAGAAAAGAGGGCTGCTCCGCCTAGAGATATGACAACAGAGGGCTGCTTTGTGCAGTGACATGAGAAAAGAGGGCTGCTCCGCCCAGAGATATGACAACAGACGGCTGCTCCGCCCAGAGATATGACAACAGAGGGCTACTTTGTGCAGTGACATGAGAAAAGAGGGCTGCTCCGCCGAGAGATATGAAACAGAGGGCTACTTTGTGCAGTGACATGAGAAAAGAGGGCTGCTCCGCCCAGAGATATGACAACAGAGGGCTACTTTGTGTAGTGACATGAGAAACGAGGGCTACTCCGCCCAGAGATATGACAAGATAAAAAAGTTTTTTTTTGAAAAAATTCAGGATATACGACAACAAAGATTGACTCCATTATATTCCACTAGTCAAAATTATTTTTTTGCAGGGTAAGGCAGCTCGGCGCCATAACTAGTGGCGCCATGTATGCGTAGTACGGCGCCATAACATGTGGCGTCGAGAATATATAGTACGGCGAGTTGTCCGCATCACAACCAATAGAAATCAACAATATCCCCTCATACTTGCCCAACAAGAACGTCCCATCTATTGACAGAACAGGCCTGCAATGTTTGAAAGCCTCAACACACTGACCAAAACACCAGAATACTTGAAAGAATACCTGCCTCCCATTAACCCATACATCGGGCTTAGGCACGTACTCATACTGCATTCCTGCATTCACCGCTTTCATTGCGTTTAACATGGCCGGCAAACGCTCATACGCCTCCTCCCAATCACCATAAATCAACTTCAAAGCACGTTGTTGCGCCCTCCATGCTTTCCCATACTTGATTGTGTAGTGCCACTTTAGCTTAACGGCCTCTATCACTGCTGTCATGCGCATCGTCGGCATGTGCTTTATCATAGGGTACAAGCGGGTTGCAATAAACCGAGAAGTCAACTGACGATGTTTCTGGCCGGGCTCAGAAGACCCACAGCTGTGCGGTCCATCCACAGTTGTAATCTTAAACTTCTCCGTACCCTTCACCTTCCTGGCACAGACTTTCCATGCACACCCTGCGCTCTCACATTTGATGGTGTACCGACGTTCGGCGTATGAGTTCTTAACCTCGTATGGACGGTTGTGCACGATCGAGTACTCTTTCAACCACATCTTCAATGCTGACATATCCTCAAAGACATGACCCTTCTGGATTATGATACTAGCCCCAGGCCTAGGTATATCCCTCTGCGTTTGCCCTCCATCCGCTACAGCCATATGTGCGTTGTTTAGGTCATTGTAATCGGACACCAGCGGATCACGGCCAGGAAACATTCTTCTCAACAGCTCAATTTCGCTAAACGTCAAACCTGGGACCGGCCTATCATCATCTGAGTCCACAGCCCTCGCATCCTCATAAGCAGCCTCGTCTTTCGCAAGCTCTACATCCACCCTGTTAGATGCTACACAAACTATGGGTTCCTCAAACACTGTCTCCTCGTCGAATCCACCAACAGACCAGTCATCGACATCCTCAGAGTCAGCTTCTACCTGAGTCAATGGGACCTCATACACTTGACCCGAGAGTTCAACTTGCATCTCGACCACTTTATGACCCGGTGACCCAACCAACGGTGAGTCATTGCGATCGAATGCAGCACTAGGAGGTGATGGATCTCTCACCACCATGCACACGAACAAGTCAGGTGCTCTGACCTCTGTGCCCAAAATGACGGCCACATAGTCATCCCATTCACCATCGCTGCCAATCGGAACCAATCTCTTTATACGCGGCCCATTTGACGACCCAACATCAATCAATCCTTCCATAACGATATCACCATGCTCATCTGTCCATCCCAGCCTCTCTTTCAAGCGACAAATGACTTCACCATACGACGGACTTGACCTAAATATCAACGTGGTCTCTTCCATACCCTCCAAATCAACACCTCCATTGTCACTTCTCTTCACAGTTCCACCATGGTGCAAAGTCACAATCTTATTCATCTATAATCAACAAACAAACATACCTCAGTCCAATCGGCCACGACAACAAAATACTATGACTTTTAACGAAAATCACACTCTATTTCTAAACCTATTTCTAAAATCATATCAAACCATATCATACGTACAACATAAAATAAAACCCTATTTCTAAATCTATTTCTCAAATCATATCAAACCATATCAAACCCTAAACCTAACATTTCAAGAAATGGACCCTAAAATCAAACCCTATTTCTAATTTCATATCAAACCATATCATATCTACACCTTAAAATCAAACCCTACCACATAGATTCATATCAAATCAAACCCTAAAATCAAACATATATCATATTTCTAAATCTAGCACATGGATTCATCAATTTCATTGAAATCAAACCCTAAAAACGAATCTACACCCATAACTACTCTTATATTTCGCATATTCAACGCAAATCAAACCTACAACCGAGCCAAATTCATCAAATTTCATCTAGGGGTTCAACTATTCCCCCACAAAATGTAGCTCAAATAAACAATATCTTTTCAGAAAAATTAAGGGAGGGGAGGGAGTTAACCTTGCTTTGTCGATTTGGAACAAAAATCACGAGAAGAACCGAGCAAAATCAATGGATTTGGAGGAAGAGGAGGGGGCGGCAGTGCGCTGTTTGGGGAAAAGCAGAGAAAAGAATGAGGGGGTGAGGGGGCCGGGCGGCCGCGCTCGGGCTTAAGTCCCAAAGCACGGCGCCACACCCTTTAGCGCCGTTGTTGCATAGCACGTTGCCAAAGGCCATGGCGCCGTGCTACGCCACGCTGGCTCCTACGTGGCATATATCGGCGCCAAATATCATGGCGCCGTGCTATGTACCCTCGGCGCCATGTGTTTTGGCGCCGTGTTGGGGGTCCATTTTTGGAAATCGTTTCCCCAGGGGTCTATTTGTAACAAACTTTCAAAATTTGGACTAAAAAGCAAAAAAAAATTTCTGATGGTGAAGGTGGGTAATTCCCATCAACAGGATACTATTGTTTCTAGTAGATTAGTTTTCATGAGAATCCATCTAAAGACTATTTTTTCTTGTTTGTTTATTTTTGATTTTACTTATTGCGAGAATTATAATCTAATCATTTTAAGAAGCTGAATATTTGGCACAGCTCTACAAGATCTAAAAAGAAAACCGGAAGCAGGAGCTATACCACATAAGCTTTGAATACTTCCTCGAAGGCCTAAAATTACAAAAAAAATGTAACCTTCGAAATCACTCCCACAAACCATAGGTTATTAGTTGGCAGTCTTTTTTCCCCTCTATAATATGTATTATCTTCCATGTAACTCGACAAGGTGACTAGAGCATGTGTTAAAGCCTCATCATCTATTGCCAAAAAAACAAAAGCTTTCTGAAACAATACATTGATTACTTTTCTTGCCTTGGCATGTGCTACCATATATTACTATGCTTGATGACATTAATCTTCATGGAAAGTTTAATTTGAATTAGTTGATTGTGGTAGATTTAGGTCATCTTCGTTTACCTAATTTCTTCCCTTATTTACAACTGTCACCTTTTTCATGTTTGTGCCGCATCAGTAGGCAAGGACACAGTGTTTAACTGATGAAATTGTTGTAGCTAGTAGTAAATGTAACATAGACTATGATCAATATGTAGGTGCAGTTGCGAGAGTAGCATTAGGGTGGGCATATTGCTATCGAACCGAGCCGAATCAGCCAAAATTGTCGATTTATTCAGTATTCTTTTCTATATTTGGCCTTTAGTATTTTGCTGAAAGTGGAATACCAAACTGACCGATCAGACTAAATTCCTTGTAGCTTAATCCGTTCCCTAATAAGGCCCGAGGCCCAATCTGGTAACTCCATTGAGTTTGTCCACCACGAAGCCCCTATTAGGAAACCAGGGATAAGGGTTTTCGTTTAAACGGACTCTTTCCGTTTAAACGAGTCCCTATCCATATTGGGCACCTCATCCCACCCCCTATAAATAGAGAGCCATATGGCTGATTTTGTACCCTATTGAATTGAAGCAATAAAGAAAGACCAGGAGTTCTCTCTACCTCTCTCTGTGTTCAATCTATTATTCTGTCGCTTTGTGATTGATTCGTTCTTGTACTTAGCAGAGAAATCTCTTGGACTGGTCGCCAGCGAGGGGTTTCTCAACACGTTATCAGCACGACTACGCTCCGGTGAACGAGGTAATCATCGAAGCACTTAATAGATTGGTTTTTCTAGATCGCTTTGAATTTGCTTTTCTTCGCGTTCTAGATTGATTTTCACGGTGCAAATCCCCTAATCTACCGCAGCGCACTTGAAGTCACCGCACAATGTCGATCGGTAGATTGTGAAACGGGTAGATGTTGATTGCATCGTAGAAAACGATGTAAATCCGCCCTAATCTACCGCGGCGACACGAAGTCGCCCGACACAATGTCGATCGGTAGATTATGAAGCGGGGTAGATGTTGATTGCATCGTAGATGAGAAACAAAATTTCTTTTGCATTGCCTTTTCGCTTGGTTGGCCCTCGCCTCACGTGCGCGCGCATACCGACCGCCGCCTCCCGCGCGAGGCACCGCCGTCTGCCGCCACGCCGCGCGCCGAGCAGCGCGCGCGCCTCACCGACCTCGGCTCCTCGCGTCGCGCTGCATGCGCGCTCGCGCCCCGCCTCCCACGCTGGCCTCCTCGCGCGCGCCGCATGGCGCCGCTGGCCTCGCGCGCGCGCCGCAACGGCCTCGCACGCGCCGCATGCGCGCCGCCGCGTCGCGCTCAACCACCGACCGGCGCCTCGCTCCTTCACGCGCAGTGCGCTGCCGCACTCGCGATCGCCGATCGGCGCCAGCTGCGCGCGCTTCGCGCGCTCCGCTGCGCGTCGCCTGCGCCCGCCCGCCGCATGGCGCGCCGCCGCACGCACGCCCGCAGCCGGCCACCTCCCGCGCTGCGCCTCACGCGCGCCGCCACGCCGCCCGCCGCCGCACCGCCGCGCGCGCACGCCGCCTAGGCCCGAGCGCGCTGGCTGACGCAGCCCGCGCGCGCCACTCGGTGTGGGGGTAGGGAAACCCTACCCCGCCCCTTGAGTCCACCTGGTGGGCCGACCGGCAATTGGGCCGAAAAAAAAGGGAGATGGGCCGCGCGGGGGAAAGAGGCCTGGCCGGCCGGAAAAAAAGGGGGCCCAACCGGTTATTTGCAGGAAAATCCCCGATAAAACTGGAAATTACGCAAAATTTTCTTCGAATTGAAAATTTTGCGTATAAACCCCCAGAAAATGCAAAATTTGCTGGAATTTTGTATTCTAGCATAAAAGGGTCTCGGGAACCCGAATTTTGCATTATTTTCAGCATTTGAAGCTTGTTTATTTATGCCATTATTGTTTTATGTATTTTCTGCAATTATTTACTGTTTTGATTAATTGTAATTGTTTAATTGCTTTTAATCACTGAAAATTAGCAGTAAAAATGAAAAATGCATAGAAATTTATGAAACATTACGAGAATTTATTGTACCATTTATTTACCTGCAGTAAATAATTTCATGCATGTTTACCTGAAGTAAACTTATATGTCCCATTCATCACATGTAGATGACTGGCATCACGAACCGGGAGTTCGAGGAGCTTGCCCAGCATGGCAAGAACTATCTGACGTGGGCATCCGATGTTGAGATAGTACTTGGAGCCGTAAGCTCAGCGCAGCTATTGGGATTGGCGGACGGCATGACGTAAACCCACACCGAGAAAATGATCGGGCACTTCATTTCCTTAGGCACCACCTCTGCATTACTCTCAAGAATGAGTATATGGCGGAGAAAAGCGCGCTAGCACTCTGGACCGCACTCAAGAAGCGATTTGAGAGGCTAAAGTACACCATTCTTCCTCAGGCAGAGCAGGTGTGGATCGGACTGAGATTTGTCGATTTCAAGGCGATCGGGAGTACAACCGCCTTGCACAATTTGTACCAATCTTCAACTCGTGGCAAGCGGATCACGATGAGCGAAGATTGAGAAGATCCTGTCCACCTTTCACCCCAATGCTGTGCAATCCGCCCGCAACTATCGTCAAGACGGCTACAAGGAATACGCCGAATTGATTGATATGATGCAGGTAGCGGAGGCTCAGGACGAACTTCTCCGCAAGAATTACGTCACTCAGCCATTGGGGAGCTCCGCTGGCCGTGAAGCCAATGCTGGGAGCTACAAGGTGCAAAAGCTCTTAATGAAAAGAAGAGGGAAGAAGGGTAAGGCCGTTGCCCAGAAAGGCAAGTCAGATACTCCAAATGACAAAAGGGCTAAGGAGAGTGGCAAAACCTATGGCCAGCAGAACCAAGGTTGCTTCAAGTGTGGCAAATGGGGGCATTGGTCGCGGATCTGTAAAGCGCCGCAACATGTCATTGATGCCCACCAAGCCCAGAAGAGGAATGGCAAAGGGCAGCCTGAAGCTCACTTTGCAGCTGTTGAGGGGGAGCATCATGAGCCGCTGCCTGAAATGATGGAGGTTGAATCCATCCCGGCAGCAGCACCCCCTTACGACTTAGAGGCAGCCACCTCCATGATTTCTCTCGAAGAGAACATCACGCCTGAAAAGATAGTCGAAGAAGTCAACGATTTTCTAGTTGATTCCGTCTGATGCACAGAATGCATGAGACGTTAATTGTCATTTATTTTGCATTAAATGGACAAGTTAGATCTTGCATTAATGGTACTCTAGTTTTATTTTCTCATAATGGTTAGATGATTTTGGAATAATTCATTAATTTATTCAGTTTACAATGGCATGATATGTTCTAATATTTGTGTGTTTTATTTACGTGATGTATGTGTTCTAATACATATTAATAAAATACCTTATATTAGAACACGTGTGGCGCTCTATGGAGGAAGTATGCCTTGCCGACAGTGGTACCACGAATACCATCTTAAGAGAGACTAAGTATTTTTCAGTCGATCCGTAAGAGCAATGGCAGCCTTACGACAATCGCGGAGCGATGCATGTATAATTGGTTCGGAAGAGCCACAATTATACTTCCCATGGGCACAACTTTGGTCATTGAAGACGATTATTGTACCAGATTCGACTAGAACTCTCTTAAGCTTTAAAGATATTCGCGCCAATGGTTTTCACGTTGAGATCAAGAAGAGTACGGTAAGGAATACCTACTCATCACGCGCGAAGAGAATGGCAAAAGGTATTAGAAAAACTTCCTTCACTAGAAAGCGGGCTATATTATACCAACATTAAGGCGCTGCGGTATACACATCTGAAGACGATTCGAAGCTCTGAACTATTACGTCTCGGCATGACAGATTAGGCCACCCAGGTCTTAGGATGTTGAGAAATATAATTAACAATTCTCACGGGCATAATATTAATGTGAAGAATTTCCCGAATCCTGAAGATTTTGTGTGCCCTGCATGTGCCACCGGGAAATTAATTATTAGACCTTCCACTCTGAAAGTGAAGGATGAAGTCCCTGCATTTCTAGAACGCATCCAGGGAGACATTTGCGGTCCTATCAGCCCATCTCAGGGCCATTTAGGTATTTCATGGTGCTCATTGATGCTTCCTCAAAGTGGTCATATGTGGGTTTATTATCCACAAGAAATCATGTTTTCGCCAAATTGATCTCGCAGATCATTCGCATCAGAAATGTGTTCCTTGATCATCGCATCAAGTCCATTAGAATGGAGAATGCTGGAGAATTTACTTCAAAGGCATTCGATGATTATTGCATGGCAATGGGGATTGCAGTTGAGCATTCGGTACCGCATGTCCATACCCAGAATGGTTTGGCAGAGGCATTGATCAAGAGAATTAAATTTATTGCCCGACCACTTTGCGCAGAATTGTAATTTGCGGCTACATGTTGGGGACACGCAGTCCTACATGCAGCAAATCTCATCAACTTTAGACCCTCGGCCTACAACATCCATTCACCTATGCAACTAGCGCAAGGGTCACCACCGAAAATTTCTCATCTCAGGAGGTTTGGATGCAAGGTTTATGTACCTATACCTCCTCCGCATGTGAACGCAATGGGCCCTCTCCGTAAGGCGGGATATCGTTGGTTATGAGACTGCATCCATAATCAGGTATTTGGAACCCATGTCGGGAGATTTGCATACTGCCCGCTTCGCTGACTGCATTTTTGATGAGGATAATTTTTCGACATTAGGGGGAGGAAATCAACCCGTTGATGAAAAATGTCGGGAAATTACGTGAAGCCACGGAAATTCCTGCACACGACCGCGCACTAGTGGCGAAAAAGAGGTCCGAAGATCATCGATTTGCAAGCATTAGCAAATCAAGCGCTCGATCACTTTAGTGATTTGAAGAGCGTGACTAAGTCGCATGTGCTCGCACGCAATGCACCGGAGAGGGTTGAAATACCAAAGAAAATTGAAGGTATCCCTAATCCCGTCCAAAGGCCTCAGAATAAGAGGACGAGAACTCCGGCCCCTCGAATCCAAAGTAACCGGGGACGCCTAGCGAAAAAGGATAAGAAGGACTTATCACGGTAGATCAGAAGTCCTCGAGAATGAGAAGGGGAGCCGGTTGAGACTGGCACAAGTATGACACCTCCAGGAGAGGGCATACCGGATCTGAATATCCCCGTCGGCCTGGATGTGTGCGCACACATCGGAGCCAAAAAACTAAAGGGACTTGGCACCGCAATTGAAAGAAGCGATGCGCAAGATGAAGCTCCAGAAGAAGCAACTCATGAAGAAATAGCTATAAATTATGTGTACATGGGAGAGTCCCTGAATAGGACAACAGCCAATGTCGATATCTACTTCGCAAAGAAAATTGCCACAATCATTGATCTTGATCCCGAGCCCGCATCGTCATTGAATGTAAGAAAAGATCAGATTGGGAAGATTGGAAGAAGGCAATAGGAACCGAATTGCTATCTCCGAACAAAAGAGAAGTGTTTGGGTCCGTATATCGCACTCCTCCCCATGTGCACCTCGTAGGGCACAAGTGGGTATTTGTTCGAAAGAGAAATGAAAGAAGCGAAGTAGTGAGATACAAAATAAAGGTTGGTAGCACAAGGTTTCACTCAACGTCCCGGAGTTGATTATGAAGAAACCTACTCCCGGTCATGAGTGGAATTACCTTTAGATACTTGATCTCAATGGCGGTGAACTTGAATTTAGAAATGAAACCGATGGATGTTGTAACTGACATACCTTTATGGTAACTTGGATTCGAGATTTATATGAAAGACCTCAAGGAATTTCTCTCCAGAACCAAGACAGAGCAAATAGAAATGCATGCAGTGTGAAGCTTAGAAAGTCTCTGTATGGACCAAGCAACCGCGAATGTGGTATAATCGCTTAAGCGACTTTCTCTGCAAGAAAGGCTACGAACAATGAAGACTGTCCTTGTGTATTTATACGGCGATCCCAGAATGGATTCTGTATAATCTCAGTGTATGTAGATGATCCGAATATCATCGGGACGATGGAAGATATAAAAGAAGCAAGCTCCTACTTGGAGTCGAGTTTGAAATGAAAGATTTAGGCAAGACCAAGTTCGCTTAGGCTGCGGCTTGAGCATGTCTCTGGAGGAGTCTTGGTACATCATCGACCTACACCTGGAAGGTGCTAGAAAGATTCGGCTTTGAGAAAACATTCCCATCAAAGTACTGATGATCGGAGATCTTTACTGACAAGAAAAGATCCTTTCCGACCTAGGGAAGAGGGGAGGAAGTCTGGGACCGAATTCCCATACTTGAGTGCGGTTGGAGCACTCATGTACTTAGCAAACTGCACTAGACCGGATATTGCCTTTGCCGTGAATCTACATTAGCAAGGTATAGTGCAGAGCCCACCAAAAGGCATTGGCGGGGCATAAAGGACATCTTCCGATATCTCCAAGGAAGCAAGGACCTTGGATTGTTCTACTGAAAGAATCAAGATCTGAACTTGATTGGCTATGCAGATTGGGTACTGTCCGACCCGCATACCGCAAAGTCACAAGCAGGCTATGTATTCTGTGTGGTGGAACCGCAATTTCTCGAAATCGTCTAAGCAAAGCCTTATAGCTACCTCAACGAACCACTCGAAATAATAGCGCTGTATGAAGCCTTGCGTGAATGCGCTTAGCTCGCCGAATGGTTCACCACATCCAAGAGTCATGTGGGATGAACATTGTGCAAACCCCACAATTATCTATGAAGATAATGCCGCTACGTTGCACAAGTACAAAGCGGGCTATGTGAAGAGTCATCTCACAAAGCATATCAACCCCAAGTTCTTCTATGCTCATGAATTGCAAAAGATGGGCGAGATTAAAGTATTGCATACTAAGTCTTGTGAAAATCTAGCGATTTATTCACAAAGTCCCTCCCCGCATCTAGCTTTGAAAGGTGCATGCGAGGGATTGGTATGATGAGACTTAGAGAAGTGCAGAATCCAGGGGGAGAATTTTCTCAAGCCCGTTAGTGAATCTTGATCCTGAAGATCAAGTACCCAAAGAATAAAAGTCTGAAAATTTGAATGAAGTTGGGTGAATTGTACTCTTTTTCCCTTGACGAGTTTTCCTGAAGTTTCTCGACCAAGGTTTTTAATGAGGCAATTCGTGCAATCGCAGCATAACATGCATCATGTACTCTTTCTCCAAATTTTTTCCACTAGGTTTTTATGGAGTTTTAACGAGGCATGAGTATGTCGGATGAGTGCCCAAGGGGAGTATTAGGAAACCAGGGATAAGGGTTTCCGTTTAAACAGATTCTTTCCGTTTAAACGAGTCCCTATCCATATTGGACACCTCATCCCACCCCCTATAAATAGAGAGCCATATGGCTGATTTTGTACCCCATTGAATTGAAGCAATAAAGAAAGACCAGGAGTTCTCTCTACCTCTCTCTGTGTTCAATCTATTATTCTGTCGCTTTGTGATTGATTCGTTCTTGTACTTAGCAGAGAAATCTCTTGGACTGGTCGCCAGCGAGGGGTTTCTCAACAGCCCCTACCCCCAATCTGCATTACCACATTAGGTCAGGAGCCGCGTACACACACTCGAGCAGCCAAGCCACACTTCAGCCCTCACGACCTAACCCTGTTCGCCACTCTGGCAGTGCTAAGCCGCGATCGAGGGGGCGAGTCGGCGAAGGGTGGGTGACACGAGCGACAGCGTCATTGGCAACTTGCGGAAGCAACTAACTGTTACGAAACCGATTAGATTTCCGATGTAGACAAATACCCAAACTACTCCTGGTAGTTACTACTATAAATATAGATGCATTGCACTATATAAACTAATCTATTATCAATAAAGACTACGTTTTGGTATTCTACTCTTCATGTGCCTTGTGTGATTAATTTATTGTCTCCGACGATTGCATTTGTGGATTGCATTGCCGTTCATCTACTCCATCGATTTCTTAATGTTACAGACAATATTGCCCAACGGTCGTGTCCGTACGGACACGATGATACGTACGGACGCCGGCGATCCGTACGGACGCCGGTTTGTCGCCGGCAACCACCGCCCCTACATCATCTATATATATGTATCACATTCATGTAATAGTGTACAGAAGAAAATAAGAAAAGCAACAGTTCTCTCAAACACTTGTCAATCTCTTGCAATACGTTATCAGCACGTTGCAAGTGAAGATTGCAAATCACACAAGAAAACAGAAGGTATAGAGAACGACCAGGAGATTCAACTTTGTGAGAAACATCACAATGCATTACTTAAGGTGCTTGCTTCGGTTGATTCCCTATGCGAATCACTGCAAGATTTTCTTGCTCCTTGCCATGAGGATCCTCCACCACCACGTACACCGGCAGCCACCACCTTCATCGCGACCGGCCACGGCTCTACGCCGGCTCGTCGTCGTCCATGGGAGGCGCACGGCGTCTTCCCACCAGCGAGGGCCTTGTGCTACGGCCCTTACCGGCGCTCGGCGCACGCCTTCGCGGCGGCTAACCGCCGTCCCAACGTGCGGATCCAGATCCCAACCCCACCGGACACACACTCCTCTACATAAAAAAAAACAAGACGGGAGGGGGAGTCGGCCGGCGGCACGGCGGCGGCGGCGCCCAGAAGTGGAGCACGGCGTGGCGGCATGCGGCACGGCGCAACAGGGCGGAAGCGCCCAGCCATGGCGCGGCACATGACGGACGGCATGGCTAGCCTCGCCGAACCGGATGGCCCGCTCGGCCGCTTGGTTGCGCCGGCCGGCGCGCGCGAACCGGCGGCGTGGCGGCTCCCGGACGGCGTGGCGCGGCGTGGCCTCCTGGTGCGGCCTCCCAACTAGGCGTGCGGCGAGGTGGCTCCCCGGCGCGGAAGCGGTGCGGCCGGCTCGGCGCGACGTGGCCGGCGAGGGCCGGAAGAACCGGTGGCGGGATCGCGGCGGCCGGCAAGGACCGTGCACACGACAGGGCGGCGGAGTGACCGGTGCGGCACGACGCGGATGGCGTAGGCGCGGCGAACCGGCGGCAGCTCCCTGGCGTGGTGACGGCGTCCGGCTGGCACTCGATGTGCACAGCCGGCCGGCAGCGGTGCCCGGCGGCGGCCCATGGCCTGGCGGCTAGGGTTTGGGCGTTAGGGAAACCCTAACCCTACCCCTTGCCTTTTTATATGGATGCCCCCAAATGGGCTTTTGGCCCATTAAGTCCCACCATCCTACTTGGGCCTAAAGGCCGCATGGGCTTTAGCCCAAGTTTAGTCAATTTTGCACATTTCCCCCTTTTCATGGCAATTGTACTCTTCTATTGTAGATTTTTGGTATAGTCCCTGTGCTTATTTATATTTGTACTCGTCAGTTTGTATTCTTATAAATTCGCTTTTCAATCCCTACAGGACTTAAAAATTATGTAATTGTTTACATAAATGTCCAAGCACATTTATATAACTTTTACATATATGGGATTACTACTTTATTGCATATTATTTTATGAATTGCAACCATATTTACATTTTGCAAATTTACATTAAAATTCTCATTTTTTTAAGTACCATTGTACTTAAATATTTGGTATCTTTTGCAACATATTATGAATGCATTTTTACTAACGAATACCATGATCACAATTTATGGCACTTTGCTATATTTCTTTGTACGCTATGCCATACAAAGGATTGGTGTTTACCACCAATATTGTGATTACACGGTATTATCAATATAACCACATGTTATATTCCATTTGAGTATATATTCTTTCGGATTACAATACTCATATTATTTTTTACATATTTTGCATTTCTAAAACATTACCATACATATTAATTTACCTCATGTAAATTAATCATTTTATGATGTATTTTCATGTATGCTTTAAATGGCTACCAAAGATTTTGAGCCCCTCGCTCTCGATGGTACCAACTACCCTACATGGGCTATGAACCTGAAAATCAATCTCACCACACGTGGGTTGCAAAGGGTGATATTCAATCCTCTAGCTGATCAAATCCCACCGGATATTGTGAAATATTCTATTTTGAGCACAATACGGAATCACATACATCCGGATTTGAAAGCTGAATATCTGTATGAGGAGAATCCACTCAATTTATGGTTAGCCCTCAAAAATAGATATGAACAGCTGAAAGCTGTTATCTTACCTTAGGCTAATCATGAATGGGCACATCTTAGACTCCAAGACTTCAAAACGGTTGGAGCCTATAACCATGCCCTCCATGCTATTTGCTCCAAGTTGCGGTTTTGTGAAAAAGAACCAGCGGATGCGGACAAAATAGAGAAGACTCTCTCTACTATGCTCCCATCTGACAGGGTCCTACAACAGCAATGGCGTTCTGCAAATTACCAAACTTATTCTGATCTTATGCATACTATACTTCAGGCAGAGAAGCATGTTGAACTTCTTTTAAAGAACAATCAGCAACGTCCCATTGGGGCTGCTCCAATTCCTGAAGTTCATGCTAATCAGAATAACATTAAGTTCCGTGGTTCAAAAGACCACTCAAAGAACTTTAAAGGTAAAAACAAACGCAACATGAAGCAAAAGCGTGGTGGATTCAAGAAGGGTAAAGGCAATTCTGGTAAGCAAGTTGACAAAACTGAACTTTGTCAAAAATGTGGTTCCTACAACCATCCTACCAAGAAGTGCCGCACCCCAAAGCACCTTGTGAACCTCTACCTCCAGTCTCGGGCTCAAGGCAAGCATGCTCAAGAGAAGAGAATTGAAGCACACTTCAATCTCCCATGCAACAATAATGAAGCTGGATGCTCTCAAAAGTTCACTCAAGAACTCAAGGACACATGTACTTCTCCAAAGAAGAATGATCTCCTGAGCACCGAGGACACACTTGAAGAATTTACTTCTCAAGACATGTTTGGAGATCTTATTTAGACTCCTATTGCCATAGCTATTAAGTACTACAGTGTTGTAAAATAAACAATACTGTCATTGTACGCTTGCATGCTACAATCATATATCGAACATATTCGGTATTGTAACTAAGTTTGTATGTATTCTATATATACCACTATCAGAATTTCATTAAACTCTTCTTTTGTGTATATAGATTTTTAGAGTCAATCAAATGGAGGAGGAATTATGCCTTGTGGATAGTGGTATCACAAACTCTATACTTAGGGACACAAAATATTTTCTAACTCTTACTAGGAGGAAAGGAAATATTTTAACCATCCCTGGACGCGATGCAATGATAGTAGGCTCTGATCGTACCTCTATTACTCTCCTTATGGGTACACAGTTAGAAATTGAGGATGCACTCTTGTATCCCGATTCAACACGTACTCTACTCAGTTATAGAGATATCTGTCAGAATGGTTTCCATATTGAAACTCAAAATGACAACAAAAAGAATATCTCGTCCTCACCAAAAACAACGGATATGGCAAACAAAGTAATTTTTCAAAACACTAACACATTCCAAATATGGCATGATCGCCTTGACCACCCAGGCATTGGAATGGTGAGAAAAATTATTAGCAATTCGATTGGTCATACATACCTCAAAACAAAATTTCCGGAATCCTCAGATTTTGTGTGCACTTCCTGTGCCACCGGAAAATTGATTTTAAGACCCTCTTATCTTAAAATCAGAGCTGAACCATTTAAATTCCTTGAACGCATTCAAGGAGATATATGTGGTCCTATACAACCATTGTGTGGACCATTCAGGTATTTCATAGTTCTCATTGACGCATCTACTAGATGATCACATGTGTGTCTTTTATCCACACGAAACCATGCATTTGCTAAGTTAATTGGTCAAATTATCCAATTACGAGCACATTACCCTGAATATCGAATTCAATCAATTCGCATGAACAATGTTGCTGAATTTTCATCACATGCATTCAATGACTATTGTATGGCTCTTGGGATACAAGTTCAACACTATGTTCCATATGTTCATACACAAAATGGTTTAGCAGAATCTCTCATTAAGAGAATCAAGCTCATCGCCAGACCATTGTTACAGAATTGCAACTTACCAACATCATGTTGGGGTCATGCAGTTTTACACGCTGCTGACTTAATCCAATTACGCCCAACTGCATATTATAGCACTTCCCTGCTACAATTAGTACGTGAAAATCCACCGGATATTTCCCATCTGTAAAAGTTCGGTTGCGCTACATACGTACCGATCTCACCACCGCAGCGTACCTCAATGGGACCGCACAGGAAACTTGGGATCTATGTTGGGTATAAATCTCCGTCAATTATCAAATACCTCGAGCCCCTAACTAGGGACCTGTTTACAGCCCAGTTCGCTGATTGTATATTCAATTAAGAACATTTCCCGGCATTAGGGGGAGACAACAAGTACCAAACTAAATACCAGAAAATTGATTGAAATGTTCAAGGCATTCCTGCCTCAGATCCACGTACCAGAGAAACTAAACTTCAAGTTCAGAAACTCATTCATTTGCAAAACATTGCAAATAATCTGCCAGATGCATTTACTGATTATAAGGGTGTCACAAAATCCTATAATCCTACCAGAAATGTGCCTGAAAGAGTGGAGGTATCGCCAAACACCACTCAACTCCCAGTTCAAAATAAGAGGGGGAGAAGTACGGCACAAATGGCGGATACAGCTGTAACAAGCGACAAAGGAATAAAAAGAATGTAAATGCAGATCAACCTCATGTTGATAGACACCAAAGGATCCTTGAACCCAGATCAACAGTGCACTCAAATTCTGATCCTGGGACATCGGAATACCCCGACTCAAATATTTTGGGAAATAATATTGAGTCACCAGGGGTCCAAGAAATTTTTACTAACTATGCTGATTCTGGAAAATCATATGATTGTAAGACTACACTTGTCGATATTTATTTCTCCACAACAATTGCAAACAAACTTCAAAATGATCCAGATCCCAAGACCATGGCAGAGTGCAAACAGCGCTCGGACTGGAATCAATGGAAGGATGCAATTCAAGCGGAGTTAGCCTCGCTCAAGAAAAGAAATGTATTCACCAATGTGATACATACACCTCCCAATGTATTATCTGTCGGTTTCAAATTGGTTTTCATCCGCAAATGGAGTGAAAATAATGAGGTGGTGAGATACAAAGCAAGGCTTGTAGTACAAGGGTTCACGTAGAGACCCGACATTGATTTCAATGAAACTTATTCTCCAGTAATTAGTGGAATAACATTCCGATACTTAATTTCATTGGCAGTACAAAATCATCTATCTTTGCAGTTGATGGATGTAGTGACTGCATATCTTTATGGGTCACTTGATTCGGACATATATATGAAAGTTCCTGATGGAATTTCAATTCCGAATCCAAACACAAATTATAATATGTATTGTGTAAAATTGAACAAATCTCTATACGGCTTGAAACAGTCGGGTAGAATGTGGTACAACCGACTAAGTGAGTTCCTAAGCAAAAAGGGATACTCCAACAATAATGATTGCCCATGCGTGTTCATTAAAAGATTCTCAACAGGATTTTGCATTATATCTGTGTATGTTAATGATCTCAATATCATTGGTAATACACAAGATATAGATGAAGCACGTAATCATCTGACGACGGAATTTGAAATGAAGGATTTGGATAAAACCAAATTTTGCTTAGGTATACAACTTTAGCACCTTCATACAGGCATACTAGTGCATCAATCAGCCTATGTCCATAAAATATTAGAGAAATTTAATATGGACAAAGCATATCCATCGAAAACCCCCATGGTTGTTCGATCTCTAGACAGGGACAAAGATCCATTTAGACCCCGAGATGACAATGAAGAGCTATTGGGACCCGAGGTTCCATATCTCAGTGCTATTGGAGCGCTTATGTACCTTGCAAATTGCACCCGACCGGATATTGCATTTGCAGTAAATCTACTTGCTAGATATAGCGCTGCTCCAACCAAAAGACATTTGGTAGGAGTGAAGAATATCCTTAGATATCTTCAAGGAACTCAAGATCTCGGTCTATTCTTCCAAAAGAATAAACGTATGGATTTAATAGGATATACAGATGCTAACTATTTATCAGATCCTCATAATGCCAGATCTCAGACAGGCTTTGTGTTTTTACATGGTGGAACAGCCATCTCTTGGAAGTCTTCGAATAAGACTCTAGTGGCTACATCCACTAATCATTCTGAAATAATTGCATTATATGAAGCATCACGTGAATGTGTATGGCTTTGCAGAATGATTAACTACATACAACAATCATGTGGTATTGGTGCTATCGCATCACCCACCATTATCTACAAAGATAATGCTGCTTGCGTTGTTCAAATGCAAACGGGTCACATAAAGAGCAATATCACAAAACATATTGCACCTAAACTATTTTACCCATATGAATTGCAAGAGAGTGGGGAAATAACTATTGTGCAAACTAAGTCTTGTGATAATCTCGCAGACTTATTCACTAAGTCATTACCAACTTCCACATTCCAGAAATATATTCATGGAATTGGTATGCGAAGACTACGTGATTTGCAGGCGTCAGGGGGAGAAATCTCCTAAGGCTTAACCCGTTCAAATATAAATATTGTACTCTTTTCTCTTTATGAGTTTTCCTCTAAGGTTTCTCATCAAGGTTTTTAATGAGGCAATATAACAACGTAATTATACATATATTATATCTCTATTTTCCCCACAGGGGTTTTTAACGATATAATCAAATATATGCCATACCATTTTTCTCCTTAAATTTTTCCACTGGGTTTTAAAGGAGTTTTTCATGGCATATCTACTCTTCAGATTCTCCTCATATTTTCCTACAGGGTTTTGGAGGAGTTTTTCCAAGATGATGAATCAAGATGATCATATGATGACACATTGGTCAAGGGGGAGTGTTACAGACAATATTGCCCAACGGTCGTGTCCGTACGGACGCCGATTTGTCGCCGGCAACTGCCGCCCCTACATCATCTATATATATGTATCACATTCGTGTAACAGCGTACAAAAGAAAATAAGAAAAGCAACAGTTCTCTCAAACACTTGTCAATCTCTTGCAATACTTAACACGTTATCAGCACGAAGTTCTACGAGGTGTACGGTATGCAAATTTTGAATCAATCTATTATGCATTACAGTTCTTGTTTTTCAATCTAGATTGAATTCATATTCCATAGCAATGCCATGATCGATCTCATAGTATAGCAGATTGATATTTGAGTTTTAGATCTATAAATCCAATATAAATCCAATACTCTAGATCAGATGATAAGATCACACTAGAATCTAGATTGATTTTTGAATCACATGGCAACATCATTGATCAACCTGGTATTTGCTACTCTCTGAGATAGATTGATATTCTATCTATGTATAAAGCCTTGAATAATAGTTCAAACTCTCACGTCCTAGAGTAAATCAAGAACAACAGATCTATATTGTTCCTGCCTACCATGTAGTATTTGCATCCAACAATAGCATACACGAACACCATGGCAAAACATGAACACCAAAAAATTCACCGGTGCACTGACACACCCGCTCGACACCCCAGCAACTGAGCAAGACACCCTACACACCGTCGGCCTTATGCGCCTGAAGCGCCGCCGGCCGCCCCCGCTGCGCCGGGCCCACACACGGCCGCCGCTCGTCGTGCCCGAAGCATAGCCTGCACCAGGCTGCCCGGCCGCCCCGCTGTGCTGAGCCCGCAACAGGCAGCTGCCAACCACGCCGAAGGCGCTTGGCCGCCCCACTACACCGGGCCCACATGATCGCCATTGTGGAGCCGCATCTCGCGCTGGGCCACCGCCGCTGCGTAGCGCCCCATGCCCGCTCGTCGTCGGCCATGCGCGCTGGCCACTGCCGCTGCATCGGGACCGCGACCGCCACTGCCACTGCAGCTGGCCCCACTCTCAGCCGCTGACGCCATAGCAGGCCTCGCACCCGACCGTCGCACCCGGCCACTCGCACCTGGCCGCATCGATGCCCGGCTGTCGCGCGCCCACGCCCGAAGCTTGAGGCCGCTGCTATGAAGCGCCGCGTGACGCGTCCGTAGGTGGCCGCGTGGGAGAAAGACACTGGCCGAAGGACTTCACTGCCGAACGGAAAAGAAGGGAGGTAGAGAGCGGCCGGATTTTTTTGGAGAAGATGGCCGGTGGAAAGAGATAAGGCCGGACCAGCCATTGAGTGTCAGGGAACTTCATCATATACCCTCCCCACATTTGAGAGTTTCAGGATTTACCCTCCCCACTCAATGACATGTGGGGTCGGGATGAGTCACTGACACGCGGGTCGGAGGGTAAATCCTGAATTTCAATCTAAGGGGAGGGTATATGATGAATAAATCCTTGAGTGTCAGTTGGGAAAATGATGTGCGGTTTTGCAAATTAGCCCCTGAGTTTTTGGGAAATCACAAGTATGCGATGGCATTTTTTGGTTAGCCCCCAGATTTTGGTTAATTTAGAATGAATATAATGAAACCGAAAATAAAACTATAAATATGCCCCTACTGTTTATTATAATTACAATTTGGTGTAGTAAAACTGAATTTATTCCATGATTTTTTATTTATTAGATTATTCCAACTTTACTGTTATCCAAATAAATTTATGGCACTATTATTTATACTTCTGGAATTACTTTATGGAGTATGTTATTTTCTGCTTATTTAATATTTCTGAATATTATTTATTAATTAGCAAAAAATTATTAAAATGTCTAAAAAATTCTAGAAAATTCTAGAAAATTCCAAAAATTTTAGAAAATCCTATAAACATGGTTTTTTATGTATATGAGCTTCCGTAAATTTGCAAAACCTTAGACTTAGTACTCCTTGAAAGCATCATATCTCTTTTATGATTTATTTTATGGCATTGTGTGTTTTGGAAATTTATTTAATGGGTTAATAATTCTAAAAATTGCTTAAATACCCTAATAATCACCAAAAAATCCCAAAAGGTTGCTAGAAAAATCTGGGAAAGGATACTTTATCTACTAAATAGATAAAAGTGAATTATTACTCTTTTACACTTATTTTATGCACCTGAGATTACTTACCAGAAGTAAGTATGTATAAAACTGCATGAATATTGTACGATATTTGGCATCATTAAGTGGATATTTGCACGTCCTGAATGGCTGCAAATTGTATCACCTAGGCTTATTTAATTGGCCTATAGTCATACCACTATTAAGCCTGAAGTTGACAGAGTTATTCCCTTTTACCACTAAAAGTAAAAACCTTGTAGTTGGTGAGGTATCGCTTTACTCTACCCTAGAGTCTTCTTGGTAGCTCGAAGGCACTTTGCCAGGATCTAATGCTCTTCCTAGAACTAGAACTCCGCATGAGAGTATTACTCCGCCTTGCACCACACTGTCCCTAGACTAAGTTTAAGTAACTTGAATGTTACCAATAAATAGGTGCATTCATAAGAAAGAATATGCTTATGGTGAACAATATGGAGACCAGCAACGTTCTCCTAGTTATCTCTTAGCTTTATTTAGATGTCACTTTCCTATATGAGTAGCATCAATTGTAAAATACAACTCCTGTCGAGTTTGGTCTTGCTCATGAAGAGCAACTCTTACCCTTTGCTTTAAACTGAAATGGTGCATTAGATAATTATTTTTCTAGATATCATAAATATTTTGTCTAACTTGTTCTCTTAAAACCTTACCCTTGCTGAGTAGTTGCTTAAAATAACACATTGCCAGTAGCATATCTTACCCGAAATAAGATTAATTAATCATGTATGGAATAACATTTGTAAATATTATGCCTGATATTTGAAAAGAATAACATGATAAGTTTATTATTGCCCAAATGGTAATAGGAAAAGCGTCCTTGAAGGCACAAGAAATCTAGTCAAATGTTAAATCCCAGAAGAATCACCTCGACTAGAAAATGCTATAAATCCCAAGACTTACAGTCTATATACAACTCCCATCTTTCATATCACCAAGTATATAACGGTTTCATGCCAATAAAATTATACTCTTGAAGTAGTATAGTAATAACTTATTATTAAAGCTCTGAGTTAATTCGAAGCAAATCCTAGAAGCATACGCTCTCACTTGGAATTTTATGGTTGACGTGAAAAGGGGGAGGAATTTGGGGTATATGAGTAATATTGGAACCTCTGAGGCACAAGCACAAGAGTACTGACAAGCATTGTGATATATTCTAGGTCAAATACAGAAGCAAATAAGCCCGAAGGTTTTTTGAGAGATAATTCAATCTACTATCCACTGTTGGTAAATCATTGCAAAGGGTAATTGATTTGTCTTCAGTAATATGCTAGTCGTTAGCATGTGACCACATACATGGGTATTACACGGTAGCATGAAGCCACCGCATATATACCACTAGAAGCTATAACCATTTACCTGAAGCAAATATAACTCTCAAAATACTAGATGACCTATTGGATATTAATGATCCTGAATGATCTAAATATGCTACATTCATTTGGTGTTATAAATTATAACAAGCATATAAATTACCTTCCAAATTAATCACATATATTCTTGAATAATAATTATTCCATCTGAGAGGTTAAGCTAGAAGTATATTCCATCAGAATATATATAAATATATTCCATGTAGATTAATTGTCAGGCGTGTTTATGTGATAGCGTTATATTCATACTTTTGCCAATATTCTGAAGATGTACTTTATGCTGTCAAAGCATAATACTCTTGATCAGATCAAAACATGTTGCACTAACACAAAACCTGAAATTTTGTGTGATCCAAATTTGAAGTCAGAAGTATGAGTAATTGAATCATAATATTGGGCAATAAATAAGAAGCTAGAATATTTCTATTCTATCAAATTAATAACCCACTAGGTATTTGGGATAATCTACCAGAAGTAGAGATGTGCAGTTTTCCATACTACTGTATTAATAAATATCTAGCTTACTGCATCAAGAAAACAAACCCCCAATCAAGGATTAGTGCATATTATGAGAACCAATTATTTCCCATATGATATCACCACCGGAGCATACTGAGAGGATTTTAAAGTATACTATTAAGCAAGATCACATCTCGGCATTAGGGGGAGAGAAATGCCAAAAATTTATGAATGCCGAGATATTTTCTTGAAGAAAGATCTTTACTATATGGTCCACGCACTAAGCTAAATATAAGTTTAGCTGATACTCCTGTATGCCATAAGCAGGGAGACTGCTAGATTTCTTTACTCATTGCATGAAGGAGTTATAACGTATTTACCTGAAGTAAATTTGTCGCTAAGTTTGGAATGCTCCGGGCTAAATAGTATATCCATCTTTGCGAAATTGACTTATTAGTTAGTGACCTAAACTTTATGGGGACGCCTGTGGATCTAAGGTCTGGTGACACTAGTCAAAAGAATCGTTAAACACTCCTTAAATACTCTAGAAGATAATTCACCTTGAAGGTGAAATACCTCCTGAAGAGACTCATCCTGAAAATGAAAACCCTAGTAATAAGACGCGCGCATATTATACTACTGGGGAACACGGAACTACCAAAAAGCATTCATTTTGGGAAATGACGGAGTTTTGGTTAACACTGAAATACACTTAATTATAAGAATATTTGGAGAAAAGTTGTCGACAACCAATTTACCTTTATAATTGCTAAAAGTATGAGAATATAAATCCAGAACCAAAGTCCATCACTGAGCACCTGAAGTGTTCATATCGGGTCAAAATGAAAGAAAGCAATTGAGGCCGAACCATAATCACAGATGAAAGTCTTGGAATCTATTCGTTCAGACTTGATGGGTCATTATGAAATAATGAGGTGGTGAAAGCGATGGTTCAAGGATCTCTATAGAGATCTACATTCACCTGTTATGAATGAAATAATGTTCCATTATATAATAACTCTGGCAGATGACATGAATAAGATATGCAGTTATCGAATTCTGAAAATTCTTGATGAGATCCCTAAAGGAACCCAAAGCTTGATCCCTGAAGGACTCGGTGTTTTAATAAGAAAGTAAATTGCAACATGTATACATATGTATACAAAACTCATACTTGATAAACTCTTACTTGAAGAAAGAGTATCTCCTAGAAGAAAGAGCATTTCTCTGAAGAGAAACCACCAATTGATCAAAAATACATCAACGATTATGCGATCCCTAGAAGTGGATAATGACCCATCCAAAACCCGAGGAAATGAAATGAGGAGGCTAAGAACCAGAAGTTTGCCACATAAGTACATATGAAATGCATCTCCTACCGGAAGCTGATGGAGTGGCAATACCCTCTATTACCATGAAGGTACCATATATATTGGTGTTACTGGCAGGTTTATTAATCCCCTGAGTGCTAAAATTAAGACTGCTTATATTGATTCTGTGGAAGTATGACCATGTTATTGGCCCTATAGAACAAACTTTTGGTCATATGATACTACTCAGAGATAGTTACTAAATGTTAAAGAACCTGAAAGGTTCTGATAAGTCACATCCTAAAGAAATATGGCTTTACAATTAATTATCCCTATATCCTAATTAGGATAAATATACTGGCCTACATTCATTTCTTAAAGTGTATTAAAGACAGTAGAACAATAAGACTTCACCGGAAGTGGTCTTCAGGGGGAGCATATGATAAACTTTTTATAGTTATGCATGAGATTCAGAAAATCTTGACTTTAGTCAAACTTAGAAGGTATTGACTTGATGATCACAACCTTGAAGGTTTTACCACCTATCGATATAAATCTAATCGATGGACATGATCAAGGTCTTGAAGATTGTAATATCCTGATTTTTAAAGATTTTAAAAACCCTGAATTTAAAATAAATTTTTGGAATTTTCTGGAATCAATAAAGCTTAATTGGAATTTTTAGAAATTAAAAAGGATTTAATGTGGTTAAAATAAACTTCAACATAAGTTGAAAATATTTTATTTGAGTTTCTTGTGTCACAAGGAATTTTCTGGTATTTTTGATGAATTTTTTGGGATTTATTTGCTATTTTCTAGAGCTTTTGGATGTTTATTTGGATTCCTGGAAAAAGAAAAAGAAAAATAATACCCCGCCGCCGCCCAGCCGTCGGATCTCCCGCCCATAGCGCGTGTCGTCCATCGCGCCGCACCGCGCCGCCCGCGCGCGCGCCCGCTAACCCTAACCCTAGTAGGCCGAGCCCGCTCGGCCCGCCGCCGCCGTCTCGCCGGCCCACCTACTTCCGCGCGCCCCGTCCCACCTCGACCCGCCACCACCCAATCGCCTCATCCTGCCACGCGGCCTCATCCTCACTGACCGTCCGCACGCTCGCCCCGCTAACCCTAGCTCCCGCGCCTACGCGCTCGCGCTCGCCCGTCGCCACATCGCCTCCGCCCGTTCGGACGCGTGTCGAGCATCCTGCACGTTCGCGCCATGCCTCATTCGGACCCCGCCTCGACCGACCGATTCGCCGTGTGTCGCCTCCCAAACCCGTCCTCGGGGCGCATGCATAAAGCGTCGCCGCCGCCGGTCTTCGCCTCCCCTTCGCCGTGCGCCGTCACCTTCGCTGCACCGCTGCCCTCCGCCGTCCTAGGCGCCGACGCCGGAGTTCCCGCGCTGTCCGTCCCCGCTGATGAGCGCCGCCCCGAACCCGCCTTCCCCATCCGTGTCGTCCTCGCCACTGACCCGTGCCCCTCCGCTGTCCGTCAAGCCTCGCCGTTGGTAAGTCCCGACCGTCGCCCTCCGTCCCAGGCATCGGCCACCACCGCGCTGTCGCCGCTGAACTCGCATCGCATTGGACCCACCGGCGCTCGCCGCGGCTGCGAGCCGTTCTCCCCATTGTACGCCTCGCCGCGCCGTGCATGCGTGCCCGCCCTCGGTCCCCGAGCGTCGACCCGTGCCGCGCCCCGCCTCAGTCGACGCGCCCGTGCCACGTGTCGCCACGTCAGCCGCCACATCATCAGGACACGTGTCAGTACCATGGAGCACCACGTCAGCCTCGCCAGCACACGCGGTGTGACACTGTTCCGTACACCGGGTTCACCGTGCACCCCTCTTCCCGTAGACCCAGTCCACAGCACAGTGTGATTTCTTAATTTTCTCGAATTTCCTTTAGGATTTATTTTTCGAGAGCCTGTTCTCCTTCGTCCTAGCTCCGATTGACCCCGTTCTTTTTTCTAAATTCATCTAAAATCGAGCTCTAGCTTTTGGTTCGAGTTTCATGCTTTTTGGAGTTCATTTGCTTATCATTTTATGTGTTTTTCTTGTTTCAGTCGTTTTCTCTTTCGTTAGATTCCGATTCCGGAGGAGCAGGAGCTGCGCCTGAAGACCAAGAGTACCTTGCTGAGCATAACCAAGGCAAGTCGTGTCCTTTGATCATGTTGAACCCAGTTTGTAATCTATTATTTAATTATTTTATTTTAAGTTATCTTGCATTGCTATTTTTATTCAAACCTTGTAATTGGTATTTATCGTCCCAATTGATTAATCCCTCCTTGATAAATTTGATCACCATGATTCCACTGTCACCATAGATTGGGTAATTTAATCGTGATGCTATGCAAATTGTCACATGGGTTGATACGATTAGAATGCTTAGCCTTGCTTAATTTACGACTAGGTCTGTCATCACATGTGAATTATTAATTTGACTTAATGAGATATGGAACTATGGTTAGTGCCACGTTTATTAAAATTTGGGCCATGGCATTGGTGTGTTATTTGCGTGGTTATACAAAATTGGTTTTCACACGGGCGAGTGATCGTGCAGTAAAGGGGGAAGTGTTGGTACACTTCGAGGGATATGGAAGTCTCGCCCGGGTAATGTTAAGGACTTAACTTTGTGCGTCATTGATCTGAGCTTTACCGTGAAAACCACATATCTAGTACGAGATGGACCTGGCTGATTAATTTGGGGATGTTTTAATTTCAATCTCGCCATTGTGATGAACATGGTTGCTGATTTCCATGAGACGCAAGAGGGGTGTGATGCGAAACCCTAGCGGGCGAGATTGGGTTGGAACTGAACTTTGTAAAGGCCTTGTTGTGATTTTCTTTAACATGAGGATAATCACATCGTGTGGGTACAGTTGTGCAACCTCTGCAGGGTGTAAAACTATTCGAATAGCCGCGTCCTCGGTCATGGACAATGCTCCGTGATTTCACATGAGGTATAGTTATTTCTGAAAACTTGTCGATTGTGGCTGGACAGTGAATGGTTAATTCATTGTTGGTTTAGCTTATGGATGGGAGGTTCATAAGCGGTTGGTTTAGCTTGTAGATGGGATGTCCATAAGTGGTTATACCAATTACTTTGATTATTTATTTATTATTGTTTTAGTTTAAGTTCGCTTTCAATCTATTTACTATATTTACCTTCAAATGTCATTTTATGCAAATTAACATTTTAGCCTTCCTTTGGTAAGCCTTGCATACTATATTGTATTCATTTGTTACAAACGGCTTGCTGAGTACCAATGTACTCACGGCTTATGCCCATGTTGTTCAGTTGAGGAAGGGGAGTATCATCAGCAGGAGGTTCCAAAAGGAGAGTACTTCAACGACTTCGCGGATTAGGCTTCGTTCTCCACTCGATAGCCTGTGGGCTTGTTGATTGGCTACTACGCTTTATTTTTGATTTTCCGCTGCTAGTTTTTGTTAAGCCCGTTGGGTTAGTTCATTGTAAACTTGGCCATAAGGTCATACTTTTGAGATTTATCGATATTTGAGTTTTTCATTTATTTTAGCGTGTATATGGTTGTGATTGCCTTTATGTTTGACTGTGTGCACTAGCGTGATCCTGGGACTAGTGCAGTATACACAGAGAGTCCGGATTTGCAAATTCGGGTCTCAACAAAGATCATAATATATCCTGAAGATATTTTATAAATTATGAAGATAAGTATTGCAAATCCTGAAGATAAGCGTTGCACTCTTTTCCCTTAGTAAGTTTTCCCGTTGGGTTTTCTTTCTTGAAGGGTTTTTAATGAGGTAACAATTGCAATACAATTTAACGTGTGCTATGTACTCTTTTCTCCATCCCTTTTTTTCATTGGATTTTTTGGAACGAGTTTTTAATGAGGCATATACATATTGTGATATGAAGCCTCACCAGAATGAGTTTGGCTTTAACGAAAGATTAGCCACATTCAGAAGTCATGTGGTATGAACAATATTGATGACTCTACCATTATCTATGAAGATAATGCTGCTTGTATTGCACAAATACAAATGGGCTATGGTAAGAGCAATATCACGAAGCATATTACTCCTAATTCTTTTATATTCAATAGCTCCAAAAGAATAGGGAGATAAAGGCATTGAATGCTAAGTCTTGTGATAATCCAGTAGATTTATTCACAAAATCACTACCGGCCACTAGTTTCCATAAGTATGAGACAACTTAGAGAGTTACAAAATTCAGGGGAAGTGAATCCCTGAACCACAGCCCATATGTAAGACCAGAAGACTTATATGATCCTGAAGATCTAAATGTTGCACTCTTTTTCCCTTTGTGAGTTTTTCCTGATGTTTTCTCACGCAAGATTTTTAATGAGGCAACATGTGCCATAAGTAACGGATGCGATGTACTCTTTTCTCTATCTCTTTTTTTCCCACTGGATTCTTGGGAAGAGTTTTTGATGAGGCATATGCATACCGTGGTATTCGCCCAAGAGAGAGTGTTACGAAACCGATTAGGTTTCCAATGTGGGCAAATACCCAAACTACCCCTGGTAGTTACTACTATAAATATAGATGCATTGCACCATATAAACTAATCTATTATCAATAAAGACTACATTCTGGTGTTCTACTCTTCATGTGCCTTGTGTGATTGATTTATTGTCTCCGACGATTGCGTTTGTGGATTACGTTGTCGTTCATCTACTCAATCGATTTCTTAACACGAACGACGCTCAACTGCATTTGGGCTATAGAAACATAACTATTCTAACACATCGCCTTTGCAATGCACATTGCTACCAGGGTCGGCCCTAGGCATAGGCAGCAGAGGTGACCACCTAGGGCCCATGAAGGTCAGGGCCTCAACCCATGTATATATACATATATATAAGTTGTTCAAACTCATAGTTAGAAGGACTAATAGAAGTATATAAGGGTACATGCTCATTTCGTTAAGTTTCAGGCAGCCACTAGCAATAACATGAAGAAGACAACTAGCAACTATACTGAGGAACTTGTCCAGGCAACCCAAGTGTTCAACTCAATATGGAAACACCTCATTTGGCATGTCACAGGTGACTAAACGAATGAATGCTCGCTGATAAGATCGATGCCTAGCTCGGCTCAACTAGCTTGCATCTTATTTACTTGCTAATTAAACTGAGAATTTGATAATCGGTGGTTTCTTAGATATTTGAATTCTTTAGTTTAAGTATACAAAGAAAATTATTGTTCAAGATTGGTAAAGAAATTTTTGTTCAAGATTGGTAGTCTAGAACTCTAGATTTTCAATTCATGTGGTTGTGTTTGGCGACTAGAAAGTTTTGTATTAGTTGAAGGATTGAAGATTTTTTAGGTTGGTGCTTTTGCCTTTTAGTGTGACTAATAACTACTTAATTATATGTCTCGGCTAACTGAAAAATCTCATAAAATAGTTTTTATGTGGTTTCATTCCTAAAGGGCATACTTGAAACGTTTTTTTTCAAGCAGGAATTCAAGCAATTAACAGACTTAAGAAACTAAAAGCAATTGCTTTAATTAAATCATTATCATTTTTTTTGAAGTAAACAGCTGGGTTGTTACAGCCACTCCCTGCAACACGAGGGGGAGCCCCTTCGCCTTCGTGGTGTCGTCTCTGCCTGCAGCATTGATGGAGGTTTCGTATATGCGCATGAATTCCCGGGGGTCCTTGTCGCCCTTGTACGACGTGATGGCGCTGGGGAATTTGAAGTCCTCTGGCCATGCCGCTTTGTTCTGAGCTCGCGGATAGCGGGACTCGAGTCCACGCGTCGCAGCGAGGCGCGGCTGGATGTGGGGGCGTCACGACTATCCGCCCATTCTGGCGTGGGCTCTGGCGCGACCACCGGCGGGTCTGGCGACTCGAGCCTCTTGCATGCCGACGCCCCGTGGAGATCCGCTAACTCCCGCTGGAGTGTGCCGAGGGCCGCCAGCGGGCGTTCTCCACTGCCGGCGTAGACGAGGCGATCGACGCACTTGGTCGCGCTGCTGGGATAGCCGTAACCACGGCTTGTGCCCTTGGGTTGCCCGCTACGTCGACGCGATGGGCTCCGGCGTCGATAACGGGGCCCGTGTCGTCGCCAGGACCGCTCGGTGCTCCCGCACCGGGTGTAGGGATAGCGGTTGCGCCTCCACGAGCGCCGACGTTACCGCTCCCTACCATCCCGGCGGTACTATCGGGGTTGACCGTCACATCGGTGGTGGTAGGGTCGATCGTCGCATCGGCAGTGGCGGGGTCGATCGTCGCGCGGTAAGCATCGTCATTCGCGCCCGCAACCGCCGATGCCGAAGCCCTGGTGTTGACACTGGATTTCGCTGTGACCCCTTCCTTCTTTTTCACCTCCGATGATGAAGCTTTCTTCGGTGCCATCCTTCTTGAGATCTTGAGGCTTGCTCTTATCGTCCCCACGAACGGCGTCAACTGTTGTAGTTACAGACCAAACACAGAGAGAGTATGGTAGTGGAGAGTTAGGTGAGCAATGCCGTCCTCGGGGGTTTTCCCTTGGTTAGCATTACGTATATATATATCCTTATGGAGAGTGTTTTTACAATGGTATCCTTACATTCAAATATCCTTCCCCAGGGGTAATCATGTCAATATACATGTCCCATTTGGGGGTTTACAACCTTTTAACAGGCCTACCGAGGTTAGGTGGGGGCCTCCCCTACAACAGACTTCATCAACTTTGGTGAGAATAACGACAAGTAGGCCACATCTTATAGTCATTCGCCTGTGGGCAGGCAGGATGGGCTGCTGCTTTATTGGTTTTCTTCCGCTGCTTATATTTAATTTTGGTTTATGAACCATTGATGTAAACTTTGGCCATCAAGCCCATATTTAGTTAATGAATAAATGTCATTGTGTATGATATGAATCTTTGTTATCCACTGTATACACTAGCTTGATTCTGGACTAGTGCGATTTATACAGAGGATCCAAGAGTCGTTGCTCTGGGATCCGACAGTTAATTAATTGCATTATGTGTATTGGCTCGCGAAGCACGGTGGATAGTGTGCTCACCCCTGCATCACCATATCCAGACGCAGGAGGACAAGACCATTATGCCTACGAGGATGCACCAAGTCAAGGAGCTGACGACTGCAACTAAGGTGGATTTCTAAATGCCTAGTCCTAAGCATGTAGACTTGTCGTCACGGTGTGCGCCTATATTACCTAGGATTAGGCAATATAGATGCACATATTTACCCCCAGTTGCCTGCTTATGGCTATTGGCCCCACCGTTGTTTTCGTTTTCTGCTTCTATACTTTTGATCTGTAAGTATTTAGCCAGGGAGGCCCATTATGTAAAACTGTTGCCCGACGTGGCTTATTTTAAACTCTAATATAAATACATTATAACTTTAGGAATATCATACGATGTATGAGATGATAACAGTAATGTACTGTGAGCACTATCTACTGATCTAGGGAATAATGTTGTGGAATCACAGAGGATTCTGGATTTCAAATCCGGGTCCGACAGCACTTTTGGAAAGGGAGTGCTAGGGTGGCTAGAATGGCAAGAGAAAGGTGGCGGCTGGCGCTTGGCGGCGCTGGGAATGGCGAGCTCAGGGGGAGGGACAAAATGGAGGGGAGAGAAATGGGGGGGGCGTGGATTAAATAACAAAGGGAACATGACATGGAGTTGTTGTTCAACAAGGGAAAGTTGCCAGGCGGGTGGCGTGGTGCGACCGAAGGTGACGGCGCGGGCACATGGGCGTGGCGTGCATAGTAGCGCAAGCACATGCACGGGCATGAGGCACGGTGCGCACGGCAGAGCCATGTAGTAGGGCGGCACACATGGCGCAAGCGCATGGGTTGGCGTGGTGTGCGCAACCATGTCGGGCGCCAAAAGGAAAATAGAGAAAAGAGAGGAGGAGAAAGAGAAAGTAAGGCGTAGGGCCTAGCTGGTTGAGAGAGAAAAAGAGAGGAAAAGAAAAGTGATGGTAAATTTAGAATTCAGATTTCTGCTTTACATTTTGAATTCAAATTCGAACTTTAAATTTTGGGATTTGAAAGATACTTGAATTTTAGAATTTAGAATTTGCATTTGAATTCAAAATTTCTTGATTTGAGTTTTTTCAAATTCTCAGTTCTTGATCCAAGATTATTTGAATTGTCTAACAAAGTTTAAACAAGAAATTCAAATGAATGCTGAAAATTTTAAATGACTATAAAAGCAACAAAAGATTTTAAATTCTTCTCATTTTTCAATAGTCCCCACATTTGGGATGTTCTAGATTGCCCAACCCTAAGTAGCATAGAAGATTAGAACTTAATGAGTTTTCTAGAATAGTGTACGACACAGTCATGTAGGCATTCAAGCCATACTTATCAATATTCCGATACCAATCGAAATAGCTGGAACAAGCCATACCAGCACCCAAAGTGGCACACAGCAGCCTCAAGCGCTCAATCTAGTTTTTTTTGCGTGGTGGCGATCAGCTTTTGCTTCAAAAATACTGTAGCGCACTGTAGTGCTTTTGTCTCTTTTCTCTCTTTTTTTGTTTTTTGGTATTTTTGTATTTTATTTTTTTCTCGTATTTCTTTGCATTGTTCGCTGTAGATTAGTGTGCCGCTTTTATTTTTATATTTTTTTTAAATTTAATTATGTCCAATAAGCTAACTCAACTACAGTAAAAGATAAACCAATTACAGTAAAATTTTAGCAAAAACTATAAATCATCACTACTCCGAACGCTATTTCGGTCTCAATACTGGTCAATACGTACCATTCTGGCCAATTCTGGGCGGAATTGCTCCTTTCGGGAATTCCAGTACCGGGTTACCCTCCATTGAATCAGGCCCAAAGGAACTGGGTGTGTGGACTTCTTTAGCCCGGACTCGTAGTCTATGGAGTGGGCCTCAGCGACAACATCTTGGACGGCGTCTACATCGCTAATACCGACAAGCCGGAGTGGCCTGTGAGCGAGGCCAAATCGACATCACCGTGCTTGCATTGCACGGCTTAATTTGCAGGGTATTGAGATATTGAGTAATATCGATCAGAGAGAAAATCAAGATATTGAGTAATATTTGATTCCAAGTGAAATTATATGTGCATATAATTTCATATATATTATAAATAAATAAATATAAATAATATATATATTAATACATATTAAAATCTAAAAACGATACGTTAGAATGGGCTGATACCGGCGTATTTCCTACTAAGAGCTAAACCTGAAGGCTCAAATGCGAGCCTCGGAATATTCTTGGCAGCCGATTCTCAAATCCACATCCAACTACATCCATGATCAGTGGGCCCAAGCACTATATGGACCCACATGTCATAGGATAACCAAAAACGAACAGAAACACTCGGCCAGACTGCCCCTCTCGACCCTGTTCGCGAAGGCGGTTGTTCCAGTCCAACGAAGTAACGGGCAGGCTGGTAATTTCCTCGGCCGCTGGCGGTCGACGGCCCTGTTGGACAGTGTGGAGACTCGTCCTCCCCATTTCTTCTTGCTCCTGCCGGCTCCCGCACGCGGACGCGGCACATCTCTCTCTCCTGCTGCCGCTTCCGCCTGCTCGCCGTGTCCTCTACGCCAAGTCAAAGCCGAGGGGCCTCTCTACCCTGCGAGCCCAAACAGAGGCGGGAGATCTCCCGGCGACATGTCGATGGATTCGAACGCCTCCTCGCACGGCGGCGACCACCGGAGCTTCCGCCAGATTACGCGAGACCGTAACCACCCCTCCCTGCTTCCTCTCCCCTCTTCTGCTTCGGATTTGCTTGTTGCTGCTGTTGTTGTTGGGGGATGGATCTGGCAAAATTGCTTGTGGAGTGGGACATGGTTGTGCAATTTTTTTTTCTTTTAGAGCTCATATCGGAGTAGAGAACCGGATAGGGTTATTGATTTTTTCTTGAGGTGCTTCAATTGCTCGATGCTGCATTGCCGTTGCACTGGGTGATTACTACACTAATGGTTTCGTTGTGCGCCTGAATTCGTTATATTTTTCGCTCGAGTATGTACTGCTTTGTTGTACGGTGGTCTTGTCTAATGGAGTATGTGGCAATATAATGAACTGTAATTTGCTTGCTCCAGTATTAGTCATACCATTTGATATCTGTAATGTAATGGGGCCAAAATTTACTAAGAAACGGTGAGATATGATTCTCTGCTCGTTTTAGCTTTTTTTTTGTTTTAACTTTTTTTCACTATTCGGTATTTCGTCTTTTTCTTATTTTTTAGATATTTTAGTTTTTTTTGTATTTTCTTTTTTCCCGTATTCCTTTACATTATCCATTTTTTATTTTTACATTTTTTTAAATTTAATTATGCCTAAAAAGCTAACTCAGCTATAGTAAAAAAAAACTACAGTAAAATTTCAATCAGAAGTCAGAAGTCATCGCTATTCCGAACGCTGGGTTTCAATTCACAGGTTTTTTTTATATTTGTGTTCATTTAGTTAAAAAAAATACATTCTTGACTTGGTTGTGTTGTTAGCTTATGTGGAACTAATCAACTGCGGCATTTTCAGAATGTCAAGTTGTGTCTTATATTTTTGTTTTGTCATGAAATTCTTGAAAATATGTCAAAATATTCTTTTGTATTTTATTCACATACATATATTTCTATATTGGCATTGTGGAACAACTGTCTTGTCGTTGTCATATTGCAGTGAAATATAGTGTATCAATGTTACCTTGGTCATGGTAAATCAAACTTTCTTGCATTGTTGTGATTGTGTTGACTCGCAATTTTCTGTGGATGCTCACTGGTAGGGGTGAGAAATGGTATCAGATAATCTGTTTTATCCTATGTTCACATTTGAGAAAATACAAATATGATAAGTAAAATCCGTCTTCAAAAATATTTATATTCGCATTTGACAATATTCGTATCCGTATTTGAGAACATTTGTATTCGTATTCGAGACTATTCGATTTGTATTTGATCCATTTTCTATGCCTATCAGCCGATAACCAGAAAAACCGAATAAACCGACCAAATTTCAAGTGTCGAAATTTGAATTTGAAACCGGTAACCGGAAAAACTGACCAGTTATGATATTCTTAAGAGGATATTTATATTCGATCGAATTAAGTATATATCTGATTTGAATTTGTATTCGTTACGACATTCGATTCGTATTCGTATTCGAGAATGTTCGAATTTGTATTCGTATCCGCCTATAAAATATGGATCCGTATTCGTATGTATTTATATTTAAGACTGTTCGATTGTATCCCATCCATTTCCACCCCTACTCACTGGTTACAAATTTGCTATATGAAACATCCAACTATTCTAATGTTTCTATTTTAAATTCGGATTTTATTCCTAACAGCATTATGTATGTCTTGTTTGTTTTTATGTCTGATTTTGCATTTATTGGTGTACCTTTCCAACCTAGTGCTGCGGTTCCATTTACTTTTATATTCATTCAATGGTTCAATTTTTTTTATGACCTTGCAGGTTTGTTATTTGAAATGCTAAGATCGATTAGGAAGAATCCAAAATCAGCATGAAGGTATCGGCATCTTATTTTCAGTTTCTAAAATCCATTTTTTTATAGTAACTAACTTTTAAACGAAATATGTTTTTTAAGACGGAGTAGTAGACAGTGGCTTTATTTATTGTAATATCCTGAATTTTTGGAATGAGCAAAATTCCAAAGAATTTAAAACTTTTAATTGCATCTTATTGGCATTCAAATTTCCTCTGCAATTTTGCTAAAATTGTGTTATGCAAATTAATATTGGAGCATAACTCCCATATGAAAATCATAAAAATAAAATAAATATAGCAGATACAAAATAATTTAAAATACAATATATGAAAAATCGGATATAAGCTAGTAAAATAAAAGGGTAAAGTCAGATCCTAAGATCGAGAATGAAGTTTGTAAAATCAAAGCTAATATTCCCACCTTCCCGTCTAGTTATCATATATAAAAATTTAAATTCATTGCTCCCGCCACTCGCGACGGTTTCCACAGTAGGCCGCGTTACAACGCGCCTCCCCCTCCTTGGAATCTCCACCGCCGACCGATTGGATTTCTTCAAAGCTAGCTCCCCGCACGACCCTTCTTCTCCTTCGCCGGCCGAGAAGTGCCGCCACCGCTCTCATGCAAGCTCCGGCGAGCCCCCATCCGATTCCCTACGGCGAGAGTTTCCCCACGGTGTCCTCTAGCTACTCCAACCGCCACTCGGTCTCCTCGACGCCCGAGCTTCTCCCTCTGCGTGAACCTTACCTGGCTGCCGCAGGCTCACGGTGCAGGCCCGCCTTGGACCCCTTCCGGTTTGACTCGCAGCTCGGTAAGTCTCCCTCTACCTCCTACGGCTTCCTAATCACCGGCGGCCCGTTCCACCCCCGCCTCCGGCCGCTCCCGGCGCCACCTCGGCCCGTTTCAACACCCCCAGAAGCCTCCCCACCCTAGGGGGAACCCATTTTGTCGGCTGCACCTGCCCCTCCAACCGACAGTCGCCGGCGACGACCAATGCCCCCCCGGCGCAACCCTCCTCTGCTCGGTTCTGCGAAGACCCAGCCGAACGCCACCCCCGCTGTATTTTCTTCTTTCTGTTGTTTAAGAGTGTGACATGTGGGCCCATATTTCTTAATTAAGGAGGCAATCCCATTTAACAACTTATGACCATTTAGTTATTTATTAAGCAAAAGTATACCTTATTTGTACATTGTGTACATTGTAGGTAATTGAAATTCAAAATATCATGAAAACTCTCTTAAATAGTGGCTAATGCAAATAATTGACATAAAACCCAAACAAGAGTGTAATGGCATATAATCTAGCTATGAGGTAAGTAATAGGAAGAAACTGTTAATAATCAAATAAGGTTCTAATAAATGAAAATATTGGAAGAGCTTGAATAGTTGCATGCTTATAAGGCTTAGTAAATGGTCCAAAACAATAATATGTACTTTCTAATTATCTTGAGTATAAGATTGTAATTATGAAGTTATATAAAGAGGTTTGTGCAGATTAAACTAACTTCAACTTTGGTTATCTTAGTGCCATATAAGGGATTAGTAAGTTAACATAAAAATCAAGGTGCGATTTATCTTTCAATTGGCATAATGCTGAGGAATTGATAAATTGAAATATTTTTAAAGGTTAAACCATACCCAAATTGTACACTAGCGAGAGTATGTATTGAACTAAAAATGCACAAATAAAGAGTTGGTGCAAAATAGTCTAGATGAAAGTAAATGTACAAATAAACCCTAGATTTCAGATTTAGCACACTGAAATTATATGAAATTAGTGATTGGTTATTAAACGATTGTTTGACAACGCAGATATATGTGAATTAAAAATAAGCGGGGCTACTCATATTGGATGGTGACCAGAGTAGGCTAGCAAATTAATCATTGCGTTACTAGGAAATTAAAATGGAAGTATTTATGTTAAATCAATAATCTTTTCGTGAGAGATAAGCTAGAAAGAAATAGAGCTTGCATAGGAAGCTAACCAACATGTGGTTTAAAATCTTGTATGTCATTCAACGGCCCTGTAAAAGTCAAATCCCTATCATTAGCATGTCACCAATGGTTAAGATCTTGATGGTAGTTTCAATCGAAAATGATAGTTGAAATGTAAATTTGGGACCAAAAGAGTAGATTCTAACTAAAGTTAAAACCGTGAAAGATAGTAACTACGTATACAGGAAGCATCAATGACCCTCACCTCTCAGAGCATCATAAACTAAACATCCTACCAAAGTATAACACCGCACGTCTATTAAAAAGGACCCATAGGTTGCCAATTGTTAAAAATAATCTCGCTAACCTACACCTTAGTGAACAAGTTAATACCATGACCACATAAAATAATACATTTCCGATTACTAGAAGTATAAGCTATAAGACTAATTTGAAAAATCCAAAAATCGCATGCATTGTGTATGAAACACATGCCTTAATTCGTAAATATTAACCGCAATAAAATAATGCTCAGCTAAATTCTTGCACCTGCTTATGGGTCTAATCGGACTCATGGAACTTCCTTAATAAATATAAAAATTATAAAAGAAATTATTAAATAAAATGGATCGAGCCATGACACTCTACAGTCGGCTATGCCTAGCCATCTTTGAACCCAAAGCGGAATGCTCCGACAAATACTCCTCCTGCCATAATACTTCCTTTTCCTTTCACCATTCATCATTCCGCTCTAGCCCCGTTGACTTCGTCAATTCTTCACACCCAATCCATCCTAACAAAAGTCACCCTTTAACTCATAATAAAGCTTAAATTGAGTTTATTTGAATATGCTTGGACCCTTTTGAGTTTTTTGCATTCCATTGCTTATCGCGTAATTAGAGATTGGAATCCTAGAGAAGCAGTGGATCCAGGGAGACCAAGATCTAGAAGACGATAAAGATCAGAAGCTCGAGATCGACAAACGAGAAAGCTTTGAGTGAGCTCAAGACCGTGGTAAACCGTACCAGGCAAGTCAATACTTTGATCATTTTGAATATCCACTTTTTGCAAATTATGTAGATTCAAATTATCAAATGCATGCTGTTATTTTATGTACTATATTATGTTGATTTCATGCTTTAGCTAGTTGCCCTTTTTGTTATGTGCTACTAGTATACCTTTCCGACACATTATATTGTGAACCTTGTTATCCCTAGGAAAAATTATAAATATAAGTGTTTCAAAAGAATCGGTTACGTTTATATTACGACCTAACATTGCTTAGTCTCGGGGGTGCTTAAAATATCCCAACATCATATGCAAATGCAAAGAGCAGTTTTGGGAAGAGATGCAATTGGAAATGGTCGTGTATTTTTGAAAGGATCGTTATTTTATGCCCCCAAAAATCCCCAAATTGCTTATACGTCTGGGTGGCTGGTTCGGGGGTATGGTGCATCGATGTGCACGAGTGTGTGGTTTGTGGTAGAACCGTCCAGATAACATAAGGACCGAATCGGATCATGACCTCCTATTGTAAAACAAAGACATGCCTACAAGTCCAGAAGTGCAACTTGACTAAGTAAATCTATCGAACCTCAGACTCATCTCACAAGTTAGGGAGAGAAGTGTGTTATGCAAGGGCCTGGTGTGGCTAAATGGACACTAAGTGGAGGGTGAATTGTTTCTCTATCTTACTAGCGCTATGGAGAATGGAGCCTAGAGATGCTAGTAATAGTGATTAACATCACACGCAACGTATGAGACCCACCGCAAGTGGGAGCAGCCCATAGGGTGAGATGAGACCCCGAGGTCAGGTAGTGTTGAAAGTTACTGTGATGATCTACTCAACTGCTTGACTAAGGAATCATGCAGGACAATAAGCGGATTGTCTCTTGTGGTGAAAGTCTACAAACTCTGCAGAGTTAAAACTATTCAAATAGCTATGCCCACGGTCAAGGGCAGACATGAGAACTTAACTCTGATATAGTTCTATTTCAAAAACAATTTTTGTGGTTGGGGCTTGGTATAGAAAAATAAGGGACGATGGACTGTCCTGGTTTGTGTTGTCCTCGGTGTCATCCTAGTGGTAAGTTAAGCAACTATAATGCTGAAAAGTGGATATATGGTGCAGGTGACATGTAATGGTGGATGTGATCTATACCAATACTGTCATACAATTCCTTTTACAGCATTATGATTTTAGTCCAAATGGCTAAGTTTAGGAAATTTTTATACATATGTCCTAAGTCTTGTGAAAAGCAATTTCAGGTAAATAAAATAACCCGAGCCTATCCGTTTTCAAGCCATGCATGATATATAATTACATTTTGTGTATTGGCTTGCGGAGCACGGGGGTTAGTGTGCTCACCCTCGCTCACCCACAGAATCTAGAATCAGAAGTCGAATCGCTACACTTCAGCAATGTGCCAAGTCATGATGGAGAAGAAGATGAAAATGCCAAGAACTAGGTCGCGAACCCCCAGTTGGCTGCCTGTGGGCATGTTCTATGGGTCCCATCTGTGTTTCCGCTGTTGCTAGCGTTGTTTTCGGCCTAATCGGCCCATGTGTAAGTATCCTATTATAATTTCGTTTCTGCTTGATATGTACTTTGATGTTCAGTAATGTATCTGTAAGCACTATCTACTGATATAAAGAATAGTGCGGTGGAATCACAGAGGATTCTCGATTGCAAATCTGGGTCCGACATTTATATCGACCAAAATCACACGCAAATCTCTCTCGCGAACAGTCAAAAGTCAAAAGCCGCAGCAAAAAAAAAAAAAAAACCATACCCATCCTTTTCCATTGGACATTTCGATCGTTCTTTGCCATGATTTTAAATTCTGATGTGGCCCCTGCAGCCCTGCTGTATCAAGTACTTACCCTTGAAATTTTTTTTGGCATTTTTTTAGTAGTTATACCTTACTATTACTATGTATTATTTGTGTATTGTCGTTGGTTGATATGCTAGGGAAAAATAATTTAATTTCTTTTTTTGTCTTGTATGCGATGTTTATAAGGGTACTAGATTACTAGTCTTGGAATATTTTTAGGAGAAATAATTCTCAGGTTTCTTATGTTATTAGTTTGGTATGCCAAAATTTTGGTCCTTATTTCCTCAAATGGATGACTTAACATGAGCAATTTAGCGCATAGATGACATTTCTTGTGGCTTATACTTTGCATGATTTAAATAGAAAAAAGTAGTTAGTGCTGTCAATTGATTTGCGACCTTGTTGAACCCAACAACTTGCTGACATTTCCCAGGTTCAGCTAACTTTGCTTGGAGTACAAAGAAATACCAATAACTAGGAACATGTTGTGATGCATATGGGAAACTAAACTTGCAATGCTTAATTTGTTTTCTACGTGTAAAGTTGATATATTACCATGTTCAACAGATCGCTTTGAAGTCTGAACATCCTATGTAGTCTACGTATTTGGATTTGTTGGCCATATGCGAATTGTCACAATAGGAAGATTCGTTGGTGCCCACGGGTGTCCACGCATTGTTTGCGAAATGTTTATGATGCATTGTTCCCAAAATATTTCATAGATGTATTACATTTAATGTCTTGCACACCTAAAAAGTTTGAATGCCAAATTCATCCACATTGTGCAATCCGATAAAAACGAAGTAGTGTAGGATTAAGATACTCACGTATAGTCTCTCGAATCATAATGATCTTTGGTTGCCAATACAAAAATGAACACTTCAATTCGCAAGAACACACACGTCGAACTTTATGACCATCAAGCGAAGCTATATCGCGTTCTCAATTCTCAGCGAAAAAGTTGAACGACATTGTTAGAGGGGAAACACCGTAAATTTATGGGGCCTCCCATATGTGCGCATACATGGAATATCCCATGGTTCGGCTTAGGGCCGAATCAGTCTCTAAGAATTTGATTCAAACACTTCTAGCTAGAGTTTGGTTTCTAGTCCACTAGTTGGTTCAGTCTGGACTCAAACAAATATACATGGCCAATGCACGTGACTAATTACATGGCCATTGCATGGCTGATTTCGGTCAGTAGTCTCGGTCGTTGGCTTCACGTTGAGTTGTTGGGCAGTCTCTGAGAGATCTGCATGGCCTCTCCTTGGGTCCGGTTACATGGGCTATCTCCACTGCATGGGCTTCTTAGAGTTGACTACCTTCATGAGTTTTCACGGCTTGGCCGTATGGGCTTTCATCACGAACTGCGTGGCCCTTGGTCCAGCAGCAAGTGCGAATGTTTTCTTTGCGACTCTATATTGTTTTGATCTTGGCCTTTCAACCTTTTCTTAGTTTCGAAGCCTTTATATTTTTTAAATATAAAAACATAGGATAATATCTAATTTTTATAAAAAAAATAACATTAAGCATAATTAAGAACAAATTCTTTTGATAATATTTATACGGCTTAATACTTTTTTTAGTTAAATAATATATTTAACTAAAAAATGACGCGTATGTCTATATCTACATCACTCCGCCTCCACGGCCTGCTCATCAACAAGGCGCGCATCTCATCACACATAAGCGGCAAGAACCAATTGTTTTTGCAGGATCCCGTCGTTTTCTTTGATCATGGTCTTACTCCTTGTGTACGTACGTACAACAACAGCTCCATGCCTTCACCTTGCCAACCAATAGGCCAACGGTGCCGTGCCGCGGCTGGTGTTCCACGGTTCCACCACGACAGTGGTGGGCTCGGTCCCGGCGGCACATTTGGCAGCGGTGATGTGTCGAACTGCTCAAGTCACTGCTGCTCAGCCAACTTCGAGCACCTCCTTCCAATTCGCTTCAACCCAAGGCTGTCATTGCCCTGAAGCCCATGCTCACGCTGGTTTGGCCAGCGACCCACCGGAACACCGCGGACAACCTCCCCTGCTTTCAGGCCGACGCCATCCCAATCGGCTCGTGTCGGCAGCCCATAGTGCGGTGTCTCCACCCGAGTGAACACGTGAATTAGGGTTGCCCCAACCCACCGATGCATGCTGACCTAATGCTCGAAGGACTCGAACCGCCACTTGAAGACTGCCGCCGGCGATGCCTTCACCAAATCTGCCACGCTGATGCCAAGCCACCTCTGTGATTTTGTCAAACCGTCTGTGACCGATATTAATACAGACGGTTTTTATTTGGACACCGTCTGTGTTGATGGCGTCGGAGAAAACGAATATCACAAACCGTTCTTACCAATAAACCGTCTGTGATATTTCCTTATTACAGACGGTTCATTGTTAAGAACCGTCTGTGATAATTGGGAATATCACAGACGGTTTTTAAACAAAACCCGTCTGTGATAGTCAATTATCACAGACGGTTTTGTTTAAAAACCGTCTGTGATAATACTGCTATGTATTTATTGCGCCACTCAGATCGCATCTGTCTTCATTTCGATCCAGATCTAACCGGTGCTGCAGCTGGAGGCGGCAAGGCTTTCAGGTCATTTTTTGGTGGAAGGATACTTATTTGGCGGGAGATTCATTGAGTTCGTGTGGATGCCCTAGATATGGTTAGTAATGAAATTTATTTTTGGTTGCATATCAAAATAAGTTTGATCTAGCTAGCTAATTAATTTTCGGTGAACTGTTATATATATACTTTGAAGATCTAGCTAATTTAGATGTAGCTAGCTAGCCTCAATGCATGTGGTATATATGTAGTAATAATTAATTAAATTAATTTTAATACTAAGTTATTTTATATATATGTGCATAATATAGGACCGAAGCTGAATGTATACCGCAAACCGTGTGAGTGAAGAGTACATTAATGGCGTGTCTGCTTTTACAAGAGCTGCCGAGGAGGATATGTTGAATAAGGGGGTGGAATATATGTATTGTCCATGCATCGATCATGCGAGAATTTAAAGATGTTTAAGAATCGAGAGCGATTGAAGCGCACTTGATTCGGAGGGGTTTCAAAAGGGGTATACGTGTTGGACCGATCATGGCGAAGTCAATGATATGCACGGATGACATCGCCGTGAAGTTAATGATATGTTGCGGATGATGATTGTGGTAATTCGGATTCGATAGGTCGCACGATGACAACTGGATCGATGCTTCGTGATGTAGAAAAGGACTATGATGAGAGAGTATATTAAATTCGAGGCTTGATGGAGGACTCAGAGAAACCTTTGTTCACATGCTGCAGGTCAAAGTACACGAAGTTGTCAGCTGTGCTTGAACTGTTGAAATTGAAGGCAAGCAACGGTTGGTCCGACAAGAGTTTCACGGCACTGCTAGGTCTTTTAGCGGACATGCTTCCGGAGGGAAATGAGTTGCCTAAAACCACGTATAAAGCCAAGAAGATTCTTTGTCCATTGGGAATGAAAGTAGAAAGAATACATGCATGTCCGAACGACTATATCCTCTACCGTAAAGAGTATGCAAACATGCATGTCTGTCCGGTGTGCAACGCATCCCGATACAAACGTAACAATCAATCAGATGATGATGGCAAGGGAACAGAGGTGAAGAGAGGACCTCCTGGAAAGGTGGCATGCTATCTTCCTATAATTCCCCGTTTGAAGCGGTTATTTGTGAATCCAAAGGAGGCAAAACTGCTGCGATGGCACTCGAAGGAGCGCAAGAAGGATGGAATGCTGAGACACCTTGCTGATTCCACCCAGTGGAGAAACATCGATAGGTGCTTTGCGAATTCGCAGCGAACCGAGGAATATAAGGTTTAGATTGAGCATGATGAAATGAATCCTTTCAAGAGCATGAGCAATGACATAGCACTTGGCTCGTGACTCTTTGCATCTATAACCTTCCTTCTTAGTTGTGTATGAAGCGAAAGTATATTTTGCTGTCGATACTTATCCAAGGGCCAAAGCAACCTGGGAATGATATTGATGTATACCTAGCGCCGTTGGTTGAAAATCTAAAAGTACTGTGGGACGAACGGGTACAGGTATGGGATGCATACAAACAAGAGAACTTCACTTTGCACTCCTTATTGTTATGCACCATAAATGATTATCCTGCCCTTGCTAACCTGTCGGGCCAGAGTACAAAAGGTGCCAAAGCTTGTACTCACTGCTTAGATGGTACCGAGAGTGTGTGGCTGAAACACTCACCCAAAACCGTGTACATGCGTCACCGTCGATTCCTTCGGAGGGCTCACCCATACCGCAAGATGAAGAAACAATTTGACGGAGAGAAGGAGGACAGTTCAGCTCCAAGGCATTTAAGCGGAAAAGAGGCTTATAATATGGCTAAGGATTTAAATGTTATCCTCGGAAAGGGACGTAAATTGAGGGCTCGTGAGAAGAATATCTGGAAGAAGAGATCTATATTTTGGGACTTACCTTATTGGGAGTACCTAGATGTTCGACACTGCATCGACGTCATGCACGTAGAAAAGAATGTGTGTGTGCAACTTGATTGGTCTCTTCATCGAACATTCGTGATAAAACAAAGGGCACGCCAACGCACGGCTTGACTTGGCTGATATGGACATCAGACGTGAGTTAGCACCGAGAACAACAGATAATGGACGAATGTACCTCCCCCCTGCGTGTTACACTCTGTCCAAGGCCGAGAAAACAGAACTGTGCCTGTGCTTGCATGGTGTCAAAGTTCCGTCTGATTACTCCGGCAATGTGAAGAAACTTGTTTCGATGCAAGATTTGAAGTTAAATAGAATGAAGTTTCATGATTGTCATGTACTGATGACACAGATGCTCCCTATTGTAATTCGGAATATTTTGCCGATCAAAGTCCGAGAGACAATCATGAGGCTATGTTATTTCTTTAACACAATTGCTCAGAAGGTTATCGATCCCGAAGGACTAGATGCTCTGCAGGACGAGGTGGTGATGACTCTATGTCATTTTGAGATGTATTTTCCTCCTTTATTTTTTGATATCATGGTCCATCTCATTGTTCACGTTGTGTGGGAGATAAAAATGTGTGGGCCCGTATTACTACGTAGCATGTACCCGTTTGAGAGGTTCATGGGAATTCTCAAATCCTATGTACGGAAGCGATCTCAACCGGAGGGCAGTATCGTCGAAGGTTATGCAACCAAAGAGGTCATTGAGTTTTGTGTCGATTATATGGCTCAGATTCAACCGATAGGTGTTCCTCAACCGAAGATTCAACTGAGCCCGTCGCCGGCCGCCTCCGGTCCCCGAGCCCGTCACCGTCCCCGGTGCCAGTCACCCTCCTCCTCCTTCCGGCCCGTCACCGGCCGCCTCCGTCCCCCCGAGCCCGTCGCCGGCCCCGGAGCCGGTCGCCCTCCTCCTTCTTCTGTTAGTTTCTTTTCTTTTAGTTTCTTTTATTGTGCATTTGCATATGTATATGTATATATATGTTGCTTGTTAAATCTTACTTCTATATGCATATGCATATGTATATATATATATATGTTGCTTGTTAAATCTTACTTGTATATGCATATGCTTAAGATCTTATTGTTGTTAAATCTTACTGTTATGCATATGCATATGTATGTATGTATGTATATATATATATATATATATATATATATATATATGTGTGTGTGTTGCTTGTTAAATCTTACTTGTATATGCATATGCTTAAGATCTTATTGTTGTTAAATCTTACTGTTATGCATATGTATATATATATGTGTTGCTTGTTAAATCTTACTTGTATATGCATATGCTTAAGATCTTATTGTTGTTAAATCTTACTGTTATGCATTTGCATATGTATATGTATATATATGTTGCTAATGAACTTATTGTTGTTAAATCTTACTGTTATGCATATGCATATGTATATGTATATATATGTTGCTTGTTAAATCTTACATATATTGGAATTAAATTTAAGTATGTGCTTATACCGCACTATTTACGTATATATGAGAAGGCCAACATGTCATCCGCGCATTCTTCAACATCATCGCCGGAAGCGTCCGCTCCAAAATCAACACACAAAGCAAGAGGACTATCGAAAAAGCCCGAGGGCCGATTTACCATCACAGAGGTCGATAGATCTGGGACCCCTCTCCTTCCTAACAAAGCAGCAAGGGCATTTTGAAGCACGATCGGAATAGTTGCACGAGAACGAATTGAGATCACAATCGATTCGTGGAAGAGCGTGAGTGAGACTCAGAAACGTGAGCTGCTGACAGAGATTTTAGCATCGTTCGAGATGCCAGAAGAACACCACGACTCCGTGCAACGACATGCGTTGGCAGCGGCGTGCAAAGCATGGAAGAACTTCAAGAGCTTGCTTGTCAAGAACTATGTGCAGAAGGATCTAACGCCCTTTCACAGGTATCCATTCCTAGAACCACAATGGGATGAGTTTAAGGCGATGAAGACGACCGAAACTTTCAGAAGTGCAAGCGGCACACAAGGCCCTCCAGCAAAAACACACATCCCTCATTGCACTCAAGATACCGGTATGCGGGTAAAATCCCGCAGTGGAGGCGGGAGGACGAACAGCAATCTCGCGGAACACCGCCCGCCATTTGCCACGATCCGGATGAGCGCGCTCAAATTGGATTAGAGCGAGGTCATCTACCATGTCGACGGGGACATCTCCTTCCGAACCCCGCAGACGTGAAGTGTCCCAACGCTCGTAAGATATCGAACTACGAGTTTGTAATTACTCCACTACTTCCTTGAAAACTAAATGACATGTCGGTCTCTTGCAGGATGCATCGAGTGTCGAATCGCCCAGGATCATTCCAATCAATTAGGAGAAAGATATACTCTCAAAGACTGAAACAAGGAGCACCCGGTCGCACGAGCGCCTTGGGTTTTGTGTTCTTGGAATCAAGGTTTTCGATAACCCGAATTGTATCGAGTAGGAAGAGAAACAAAGCCGAGCGTGACGCACGTCTACAAGAGGAGATCAAGGCATCTCTTAGAGAGGAGCTTGCTGATTACGTCGAGAGATGAGGTGCGAAGACAAATGAAGAAAATCGCAGCAGCCGCCGCTCTCGTGCTAGCATTTCAACCGTCTGAGTAGCTGCGCGCCTAATCCTACGACGGAATGCGAGCAGATTTCGTGGACGACATCTTGCAAGCTACAGTAGAAGCTCCAAGTGAGATATGCCTCCGCTGCCTTGTGCGCCGCTTGGGGCCCGCATATCCGCTCGTGAAGGGGCCTTGGTGCACCGTGCACCTTTAGCTCGCACTTCGGAAAAGTGTCCGTGGATGGTGTGCATGCCAATTTCGATGTCGCCCCGCTATCGAAACCCCCAACGACGAGATCGTGACTCTAGGGCAAGCCATTGGAACCTTCATCCAGTGGCCCAAAAGTGACATCTGCCTGGAGGCTTCTTCACCGGTGGCAGGTTCCTAAGGGTAAGACGAACCAGAGCGACTTGCACTAGTGCTATCTCCACAAGGTCTACCTCCACCATCGCTACTGCACGGTGATGAGTCCACGAGCTATTCCCGGTGCAACAACTTCCACCGGTGCTACCTTTATAGTCGACCCACACTGAGGTAGCAAGTACACCGAGGCGGCAAGGGCAAAGCAAAGAAGACCGATGATGATATCCCGTACCTACCATTGGTCCGCAAATTCGTGCTTGGCGAGCCGATGGTCGACCTGGTGAAGTGCCTCCCATTCATATCGGTGAGTTGCAGGACATTACACGATTGGTATATGAAACAATCCAATAAGCCAGAGAAAGAACGGTGCACGTGTCTCATCACAAATTCAGGAATCATCATTTCGATTTAATTTCAAGATGGTGTCTTCGTGGTGACCTTCGATGATTTATTTGATCTTTTCACGCCAACGCCTCGACGCCTCACTCGCTCGGCGCCGACGCCGTAAGTGTGTACAATCACGCCTCGCTCATGTCATACCGATAAATGTCATCTATAATTTGTTGCTTTCGTGTATATATATAGACACATGGTGACTGAAGTTAGAAAATCCAAATCATCGGTTGGTTTCTTGACCCACACTTGGTCGCGGTTATACCATCAACGAGGATCTTTGGCGTCGTCGAGAGGTACATTACAAAGATCACCGCTGGCTTACCGCGAGAAGGAATATGTACCGATGCCCTACAATCGGGAGTTTCATTGGATTTTAATAGTAATTATACCAAAATGGAACAAGCTAATATACCTTGATTCCCTAAGTAAGAATAAAATCGACTACGATTTGTCGCCAACTCATCGATAGGTAAGTACATTTTCTCCATACATACTTATATTTGTACTCTTTCTTTCCTTCTGAATAACTAAGGTCAACTTTTTCGAATTACGTAGGGCGTTCGCAACGTACGTTAAAATAGCACAGCTCCCCACGCAACGGGCCAAACCCCTGACACATCATCGAAACTTTAAGGTATTCGCTACTACATATTAATTAATCCTATGCAACAGTTGGTAGTATTAATGCCTCTTGAATTAACACATTCTATTTTTTGCAGTGCCACCCAGAAGAAATGGCAACACGTGGATTCTACGTTTGCCACCATATGAGACTACTCCTCGATTCCTCGATGATCACCAATCCCAATACTAAGGTTTGTCAATATTCCCATAATTACTTCATACTTATCAAGTTATATTATATACGCACATTGATATTCCTATCGACAGGCTACGTCCATCCCGAAAACTGCATTGCAACAGCTCGACTTTGAAGGAATTCTAGGACAGTGCACGTACTTTTTGGTGGCTAAAGTCTTACAACCAACTGGAGAGTTCCACAACCCACAATGATTTTTTATTGCTCTTATCACTCCGGAATCGAGGTCTCGCAAAAGAAATAGATCCATAATCAACGACTTGTCAGGCTGCACAAGCAATACTTGGATGGCAATCATGCACCATCCAAGTAATGCTTATGCAGCCTGACAAGTTCGTTGATTATGGATCTGTTTCTTTCGCAAGACCTCGATTCCAGAGTGACAGAGCAATAAAAAATGCAATGTTACCATCTGAGTGCAAATGCAATGTAGATCTTTTGCAATTGTGTATTGTTAATGGATATTTTACTTCATTTCAATTAATTGATTTGCGAAATGGATGTTTTATGTATGTGAAATGAATTGAGATATGAATTGGATGTTATATGTATGTGAAATGAATTGAGATATGAATTGATGTTATATGTTTCAAATGAATTGAGATATGAATTGGATGTTATATGTTTAAAATGAATTGAGATGTGAATTGTCCGTATGTGTACATGTTGATCCGCTTGTTTCAGAGGGCATGGCTAGCATTTCCGAGGCTAGCCAATAAATAGAAATAGATCTAGGGTAGGAAAGAATATCACGAGACGGTTTGTAACTACAAACCGCTCGTGATAGTAGCATCACTGCACGGTTTGTAAGAAACAACCGCTCGTGATATTGATATATCACGACGGTTTGTAACTACAAACCGCTCTGCGGATATCGATATATCATGCACGGTTTGTGGTTACAAACCGTCGTGATATTTATAAATCACGACGGTTGTGTTTACAAACCGCTCAGGATGTTAGATATCACGACGGTTTGTAGTTACAAATCGCTGCGTGATATATACTCCATAGACGGTTTGAAAACCGCTCGTGATAATTTCGATTATCAGCGACCCATAAAGTCGACGGTTGAAAACCATCCGTGATGACGTTTTTGAACCGTCTGTGATAATGGTTTCTGTAGTAGTGCGAAGTGTTCCATGGTGTTGGACTCTGAGAGGACAGAGAAGAACAAGAGGGGCAGAGAAAGAGAGGGAATGAGATGATGATATGTGGGTCTCGTAGTTTTTTTATTTGCTGATTGTTTACTATGTCGTTCAAAACGAGCTTACGTGTTAAAAAACACATGTCATGGCAAAACACGGGGGGGGGGGGGGATAGTTGAGGGTTACATTTCAGATGGTTTTGAAGTTGCGGGTTGAAAATCATATCGAAGTCATTGTAAAATGGACTTTTTCTTTAAAATAATACAATTGATAAAATGAAAAAAACTATAAAATTGTATAAATTCAGGAATCATAAAAAAGGTTGGAATAAAATAACTTACAATTTGCAAAATATAACGCTCATAAACAATGGAGGATTGGAGGTCACTCCGCAAACCTACAGAAGTGAAAATCAAAAGATTGACTAGAAAGGTAAATATTTACATAAATGAAAATGATAAAATAAGAAAAAGTTAACGGAGGTCGCACATCCAAAAGTTGCTATGGTCGTTTCAAGAAAGACTTCTGCTCTGGTGCCCTTTTTTGAACAGTTCATGCGTTGGTTGAGGTTTCACAGCGGTTTGAGACAATGAAAATGAGATATTTTATTCGATAGATTGTTGCTGTAGAGGTACCCTAGTAACATAGATAGAGATGATTACCCTAGTAACATAGATAGAGATGATAAATCGAAGGAAAAGGAAACATCTTTTCATGCATGTACCGGTAGCCTGTGTTCTTCCTTCATCTCATGAGAAAAGCTCCATCTAGTAGAGTTCTAATATGTATAATCTTCGCCATGGCGGGTGCCTAGGAGCCCAGCAGAGCTCCACCGCTGCACTTTTGGCATGACTGGCGCTCTAAGTGCTGGGGCTGCCTAAGCGGTGAACAACAGTTAAAATCAGTGAGGCGGAGCCAGGCCCGGCGGGCCAGGTGGGTACAGAGGTGAAGCTAGGCATTGGGGGTCGAGAGGAGGGATGGGAGGAGGAGGGAGAGGGAAGGCTACGTGCGAGCCCTGGCGACGGCGGCATTGACGCTAGCGCCGTCGGCGGATGCAAAGGCTGCCTTTTGCCCTCGTATTATCAGGGAAGGCAAGGGAACAGGCCTCTTGGCCCATTCGTTCTCTCGAAAGGGTATGGTAGTGTTCGGAATAACAATGATTTTTGATTTTTGTTAAAATTTTATTGTAGTTGATTTATTTTTGTACTGCAGCTGAGTTGGTTTATGGTATAATTAAATTTAAAAAAATGTAAAAATAAAAATGATACGTTAATCTAGAACGGATGATACAAAGGAATACGAGAAAAAAATTAAAACACAAAAATACTAAAAAAACAAAAAAATAAAGATAAAAAATAAACAGTACGTAAAAATCGCTCAACAGTGAAATCAACGCCCATCTCAGCGTCCAGTCGCAACGCTGAGTGAGCCAAATGGCAAGGTGTTTTGTTGAGGTACAGAGCTGTACCGCCGCCACCACCACTTCTGTCTCATTGCGTTAGGCCCAGGCCCAGCTAGTAGCTTCGCTTCAAGCTGGTCTTATTTCTCTACCCACTGCCTGATTCCTCCACTACGCCGCCAACATCGACCTCCAGATCTCCCCTTCCCACCCCCGTTTGATAGTCGGGCGCCTAACAGACATCTAAGATTAAAACCCATTTTTTTCGGAATCACAATATTTGAATGGAAGTCACGAAAAAATCAGATTTTTTGTCTGCCTTTTGACTCGATATATTCTTCTTTTGTTGTTTTCTCCAAACCGCTTATTATATTGATTTTGTGATTGAGTGAAATGCTTTTGAACCATTTTCTGTCGTCAATAATTAATAGTAACACAGGCACTCTGCATTTGTTATATGTTTGTTCATCATATGAAGTATATACAAAACAATTGCATTTTCTATTTCTTTTATTTAATTTCGTACAGATTGCAGGAAAACTCAATAGCATAACAAGGGAGCAATGTCTTCGAGATGTTGGACGGTTAGAACAAGATCTTGTGTTTGGTGATGCTGGAACAAAAGAATTAATCAATTATTTGAGGACACAATTGGTAATTGAAATTTGAACTACATAGAATGACGTACCTGACTTCTTTGAACATTATATTTAGATATTTACTGCCTCAATGCAAGGGTGTAAGTCGTGAAAATAAGTTGCGTTTGCTGATGATATATGCAGCAATCAGTCCGGAAAAGTTCGAAAGTGACAAGGGTGCAAAATTGATGCAGGTAAAATTTCATTGGTCAACCTGAGTATGTCTTGTGCTTAATTTGTATAAACTTTTTTCTTGGCAAGCTCTTGGTTAAATGCATTGTTAATTTTCAGCTGCTGCTATTTTTTCTTTTTGGTTCTGTTGTAAATGTTCTTTTGCAGTGTATCATGAAATAAAACGCATTCAAACATCTTGGAGCATTATTCTCAAGACGTGCTTATAAGCAGTGCTACTAGGACTCGGACATCGGTGTCGGAGACCGACTCGGATTCGGTTGTCCGATTCGCAAATTTTCTAAAATAAGATTATGGATTCACCTTATATATATTGAATATATTTTAAATCACTAAATAGGATATAAATACATATCTTCACACCACTTTTTGCAATTTTTTCCATGAGCTAGCACGATCAAAACACATTATCTTCAAAATTGGTGTGCTAGGATTGCTTTGTATAGATGTACGATCACTATGGACGTGTCGATCAAACAGTGTAAAACGGAGCTCGGGAGGTCCAAATCAAAAGAAATCCATTGAGGAAGGAGTCTATTCCTAATTTTTAGGAACTCCGAGGACTAAATCACAAAAGACCAAAAAAGCCCAACCCTAGAGCTGACCAAATCGCTCCCTACCCTCAACAGCCGCACAACACGCATCCACCCTCATTCTCCTCGCCTTGGCCGCTCCTCGGTCCTCTCTCACCGCAAGTCGTCGCCACGCCCCATTTCTTGGGTCGCCTAGAGCCACGCCAAGCGTCACGGTGTAACATCCTGATTTTTGGGGATTTTTAAAATCTTGAATTTAAAAATAAATTTATGAAATTTTTCTGAATTTTAATCAAGCTTAAATTGAATTTTAAAAATTTTAAAGAATTTAATATGATTAAATTAAACCTCAACATTAGCTGAATATATTTTAATTGAGTCCCTTGTGTCACAAGAAATTTTTTGGTATTTTCTAAAATTAAATTTAAGCTTCAAATGAATTTTAGAACTTTAAAATGATTTAATCTGAGTAAAATAAACATCAACATAAGTTGGAAATATTTTATTTGGATTCTTCCGGTCTCAAGGAATTTTCTAGTGTTTTTGGTGAATTTTTGGGATTCATTTGCTATTTTCTAGAGCTCCTAGTGTTTTATTTGAATTTCTGGAAAAGATTTAATCGGAGAATCCCCTCAGCCGCTGGATCCTTCTCCCCTCCGCGCGTCGGCCATCCGGCTTCTCCCTGCGCCGCCGCCGTACTCCTTTTCCCGCCCAAGCTCCCCGCCGCCCGATTTCCTTCCCCGCCACGTGGCCGCAATCCCGCCGCCCGTGTGCGTGCCCCCGCCCAACCCTAGCGCCGCGCCCTCTCCACGTTGCCCTAGCGCCGCCGCCACGCAGCCGCCCGATCCTCCCCGCCTGCCACGCGGCGCCATTCCTTCACCCGCGTCGCCTCCCCGTTGCCCTCGCCTCGCCGCCCCTCGCCTCCGCGCTCGCGCACTCGCGCGCGCAGCGCAGCCGCGCGCGCGCTGGCGACGCCGCGGCGGTGCGCGCCGTGCCGCGCGTCGCCGATCCGTTTCCCGCGCCGACCACGCGCCGCCATTCCCGTGTTCCCGCCGCGCTCGCGCGACGCGATGCCGCCGCGCGGCGGAAGCGACGCAGCGCGCGCGCGCGGCCGAGAGCCACGCCACCTAGCCGACGTGGCATCCACGTCAACCCTACCGCCCACGTGGCGGCCACGTGTCCGCCACGCCGGCAAATCCCGCCCGGTGCCACGTCGCCAGGTGACACGTGGCAAGATCCGCCATGCCAAGATCGCCCGCCACGTCAGCGCCCCCTCCCCCGCACACTGTTCCATGCGCCGGGTTCACGGTGGACTCGGTATTCCGTGCGCCGGGTTCACAGCACAGTAATATTTTCGATTTTCCCGATTTAAGTTTAGGGTTGATTTTCCGAGCGCCCGTTCTCCTCCGTCCTAGCTCCGATTGACCCCGTTTTTTTTTCCTAAATTCATCTAAAATTGAGCTCTAGCTTTTGGTTCTAGTTTCCTGAATTTTGGAGTTTATTTGGTTGTCATTTTATGTGTTTTCTTTATTTTCATTGTTTTCTCTCTCGTTAGATTCGGATTCCGGGGGAGCAGGATGTACGCCCAAAGACCAGGAGTACCTCACTGAGCATAACCAAGGCAAGTCGTGTCATTTGATCATGTTGAACCCAGTTTACAATCTATTATTTATTTATTTTGTTTTAAGTTACATTGCATCGCTACTTTTACTCAAACCTTGTATCTGGTAGTTATCGTCCCATTTGATTTTCATCCCTCCTTGATAATTTGGAATGCTATGATACCATTGTCATCATAGGTTGGAAAATATACTAGTGATGATTGGTAATTGTCACATGGGCTGGTACGATAGAATTGCTTAGTGTTGCTTATAGTTCCGATTGGGTTTATCATCACGTATGAATTAATAATTTGACCTAATGAGATATGGAACTATGGTTGGTGCCACGTTTATTAAAATTTGTGCCATGACGTTGGTACGTCATCGGCGGTGGTTATACAAATCTTAGTTTTGCACTCGGGCGAGTGATCGTGCAGTAAAGGGGGAAGTGCAGGTGCACTTCGGGGGATGTGGTAGCCTCGCCCGGGTAGAATTAAGGACTTAACTTTGTGCGCCATTGATCTGAGCTTTACCGTGCAAACCACATGTCTAGTATGGGATGGATTTGGCTGACTATTTTGGGATGTTTCAACTTTAATCTTGCCATTGAGATGAACATAGTTGCTGATTTTCATGTGGCACAAGGGGGGTGTAATGCGAAACCCTAGCGGGCGGATTAAGTTGTAACTGAACTTTGTAAACGCCTTGTTGTGATTTCCTGAGATCGAGGCTAATCACATCGTGTGGGTACAGTTGTGCAACCTCTGCAGAGTGTAAAACTATTCGAATAGCCGCGTCCTCGGTCATAGACAGTGCTCGGTGATTTCACACGAGGGGTAGTTATTTCTGAAAATGTGTGGATTGTGGTTAGACAGTGAATGGTTAATTCGCTGTTGGTTTAGCTTATGGATGGGAGGTCCATAAGCGGTTGATTTAGCTTGTAGATGAGAGATCTGCAAGTGGTTATGTCAATTCCTTTGATTATTTATTTATTATTATTTTACTTAAAGTTCGCTTTCAATCTAGTTACTGTATTTACCTTCAAATGTTATTTATGCATATTAACCTTTCAGCCATCATTTGGTAAGCCTTTCATACTATATTGCATTCATTTGTTACCAACGACTTGCTGAGTACCAATGTACTCACGGCTTTATGCCCAATGTTGCTTAGTTGAGGAAGAGGAGTTTCACCAGCAGGAGGTTCTAGAAGGAGAGTACTTCGACGAATTCGCGGTTTAGGTTTCGTTCTCCACTCGATAGCATGTGAGCTTGTCGATTGACCACTACGCTTTATCTTGGATTTCCGCTGCCAGTTTTGTTAGGCCTTCGGGCTAGTCTATTGTAAGCTTGACCATAAGGTCGTACCTTTTTGAGATTTATTGATATTTGAGCTTTTCCTTTATTTTATCGTGTATATGGTTGTGATGACATCTATGTTTGACTGTGTGCACTAGCGTGATCCTGAGACTAGTGCAGTATACACAGAGAGTCCGGATTTGCATATTCGGGTCTCGACACATGGCCATCCGTAGTCTCCACTCTTCAAGTACAACGACCGCGTCTTCATCAAGCAACACCATTGGCCTCCATCTTCAACCACCACCAACTGCCGCTGACCTCCATTCTTCATGCACACTATGTCATCTTCAAGCATTGCTGCAAGTCCTATGTCATCTTCAAGCATTGCTGCAATAGGACTTGTCCCCTATCTCATTGCTGCCATCGATTCTGATGTGATCATACCACATATGCATACGACCAGAGCTTCCAATATTGAACAAGAGGTGAATTCATTTATTCAACTTTAATTTATTTTAAATAAGAATATGATACTACCAAATGGTAAAAATATTTATTTGTGTAGCTATATAAGGCAGATTGCATTAACTCTACACGCTCATGGTTGGGGTCCACATAAAGGAAAGCCGACCAACATATCAAGATCAAGTCAACATCTTCCTCAGCACTTTCTCAAGGTCCTCACATCACTTTTGCCCAATTCAAAGCAAGGGTTCAAATTGAATATGTTTTGGAATCCAATTCGGCCTTCGGAGATAACACTAATTTTAAACATGCATAGAATTTGCATACAAACTCCGTTTAAGGTGTGCGAGTACAGGATAGAAAGCATAACTCGTTCACTTTCCAATAGATCTGGCCCCACATCTAAATTCTTTATGTGCGCACCACAATTATGAAAACAATCCAACGATAATTTAGCCTGATAGGACCAATTTTAAATGCTTATAGAATTTGCATCAAGAGTCCGTTTAAAATATGTGAGTACATCATGGAAAGCTTATCTTGCTCTTTTTCTAACGAATCTGGCTCCATCCTAAAATTCCTTTTTTGCACATCAGAATCTGCAAAACAATCTTTCAGTTTTAGAAATAGAGATAGAATCAGATATGATCTGATTAGTTTCCATGGGTTAAAAAGTTTCCATATGGCAAGGGCCTGTGTGCCCATATAAATAGAGGTTTAATTGGCCATGTAACACATACTTGTTTAGATTAGTTTTCCACTGTGAAATTTCGTCGTGTGTTCTTTTATTGACTAGACCAATAACTACGATTGCAGGTCTCAACCCTTTGTATTCCTCATTTATATTTACAATATTCGGATTGCTCTTTATCTTATTCTTGCTTGTTCTTCGATCACTCGCAGGATTTGAACCTCATGTTCAGGTTAACCATGTTCTTAGCACGGTTGATAACGACCAATGTGTGGTGTAGTAATTGCAGAACGAACTTGATTGTTTCGGTGAAGTAGCCTCATCGTCAACATCATATCAATCAGTCGAAGTTATCGTTTTCATTGGAATATCAGACCAAAACATTCCCTCATCAGTTATTATCAGAGCATAGATTGCCCAGTGAGATTTTAGTTTTAGATTTATTTTTTTGTACCTATAACTAGAAAATTGCCCTACAAAAGAGTTAATTTTTACTCTCCAAACCCCGTTGTGCCTTTCAATTTGTTAGTTTCAATTTGTTAAATTGAATTTGCGTCTGTTTTAGCTTTGTCTTGTTGTTGGTCATATTTTTGGTCCCATAAAACTCTAAAAAATAATTCCTACGTTCAAAACCATCAAGAACACATCAAACCCATTATTGCAATTTCGGCTAGAAGACTCCCTCTTCTGCAGCCGCCACAAAAAACATCATTAGACTCATAACTTCATTATCCATCTACTTGCAAAATTTTGCTTTATTCTAGTACGGCAATTAAAAGATACCTGTGGTGAAAATTGACCCAAATTTCTGCTTTGAATTTGCAATAGTTAGCACGTATGAATTTTATGCAATTTTTTCTATCGGTTTCTAGAAGTTGGCCCCAAAAGAATAATTGTCGAAAAAGTCGCCAGAAAATAAGAAAAAAAACATTGAAAAAGAGGCATCTGACAAAAAGTTACAGCCAAAATATCAACAGATTGTCTAGTGGACAGAAATATGCCATTCTCAGATTTGGGTCAATCCTCGTGCTTTTCACTCTAAATTGCATTCAATCGAATTATCTTGTGTCTACCACTCCTACACTTTGATATATATTTGTTTTAGCCTTCATCTATCCTTGTTTGATTAGCAATATAAGGTTAAGTGTTAGATACGAACTATAATTCAATTACATGCAATTTTTGAAATTAACCGATTGTTCTCCATTGCTACATATCTAAAGCCTTCTAAGCTACACCTACTACTAACCGTTATATGTATTGACGTACCGGGAATCGCTATACACATCACTTGAGTTAAGTTATCATGAACCAGCCACCGGTTACATTACCTGTTTTACATTGGTAAGAACTTGTAAGAGCTTAGTAAGAGTTTCAAAGATGTGTGACTTGTTAAGTTCTACCTTCTAGTAGTTTATAGAGACTTACATAATTTTTGTGTATTTTCTTATTTTCTACTAACCATCAAAAGGTTAAAGATCACATAGTAGGAATTTTTGTGAGACCAACAACATGTTGGATCAGCTTAATAAGACCCTTACTACCACCAACAATAGAGTTGACAATCTTGATAAACGTTCACCCTCAGCTGCTCGATGTGCACTCTTTGCTCCGAACTCTTCGTTGGACAATGATGACGATATCGAAGAGAGCAACTACATCACCCACACTAAAGTTGATTGCTTTGATGACTGTAAAGTTGAAAACTCGTTCGTTGTATTGTGGTTTAAAGGAACATGCTGAAGCTATGGAGAATAGATTCTTAAGTGGGCTTAATCAGGAAATTCAGAACCTTCTTATTCACAAAGAGTATAATTCTCTTTTTCATTTGTTTACACTTGCTTGTAAGACTGAAAGTAAGATTGAGAAAGAAATGAGAATACTTAATGATAGGATACATAAGAACAAATCTGTATTTGCACCTTTTACTGTGAGTAACAACTTACGAAAGATGAG